>JAFBJW010000063.1:494895-544895 GCA_016785235.1 Pseudorhombus dupliciocellatus
ATGTGGCCCGGCTCTGACACATGTGGCCCTTCTCAGCCAGATGTGGCCCGGCTCTGACACATGTGGCCCGGCTCTGACACATGTGGCCCGGCTCTGACACATGTGGCCCGGCTCTGACACATGTGGCCCTTCTCAGCCAGATGTGGCTCGGCTCTGACACATGTGGCCCGGCTCAGCCAGATGTGGCCCTGCTCAGCCAGATGTGCACATCTCTATTGTAACGTCATCTGTCTCCGCTCTTAGACCCAATGACCCAGTGACACAGTCTATCTCTGTCTGTTTACTGCTTCAGCAGCAAGAGTAAACAGTTCTGTTTGTGTGAGACACACACACCCTGTCTCTGTGTCTTCCACTAGGAAGACACTACAGTAGTCACTAGACTGACTGTAGTGTACCTGTACGAAGGTAATTGTATAGCATTAGCATGAAGCTTCTGCCTATAACAGAACTTCTACGGCTCATGACAGGAAACAAACGGACTGTTTGCTGTCTGATGTTTCTATTTCTGTCTGGTGGGAGCTAACATTGAACTTGGTCCAATGTCACATCACCTCAGGAACGTGTTCATGACGTTCATGCACGTGACATCACAGTGAGCTGAGGAACATGAAAGGAAATCACTGTTGGCCACTACTCCACCTTTTCCAATAAACGAGTGGATTGGGGCGGCTCCATGTTTCTGTTGCCCTTAATGAAGGTCTGTGTGTGTGTGTGTGTGTGTGTGTGTGTGTGTGTGTGTGTGTGTGTGTGTGTTCCAGGGAGAGCCCAGAGTCGACCTTCGAGGTGTACGTGGAGGTGGCCCATCCAGGCTCACACAGCTCAGGTACGCGTGCTCACAGTAGTCCAGCAAGTATTTCCTTCTGGAAGCAACCGATTGACCATGATGTGAGTCGGTGGGAGGGTAGTGTTTGTCTCTAACAACCTTGTCAGACGGAGCTCAGTGGAGCTAAAAAGGCCTCAGGATCCATGAACCGTGTCTTCTTTTCGTCCACTGGGTGGCAGCACTTGTGCACCTTGCAATGTGGCTGTGTCCTGTTGTGTGTTTGGACAGAGTTTAAATGGTTCCGATCCCGTGTGTTTTCCAACAGGGCCGGAGGTGCGGCGGCAGTTCCCTGAAGTCTACTCAGACCAGGTTTGAACGCACTTAGTCACAACCTGGATTCAGTTGAAATAGAAGTCATTCTGTTCTTTTTAATCTGTAACAACAGTGGCTGCGACCTGAGTGTGGATCCCAGTCTCCCTCCACACTGATCTGAACGTGCACGTAGCTCTGGGTGCCCTATGATGGGTGCAGGCAGAGGGGACTGGGACTGACCTGGCGACCATCTGGTTGGAGGAGCAGCACTGCCCCTGCTCACCCATGTGTTTGCTCGTCTTTCCATATCAGCCCCTCGAGGGAACTCAGTTACTTGGTCTTGGTAGCAACCATCCGGGTCACCTCATAACGCGGTCGAGTTTAAATCTGCCGGAGGTGCTCACATCTTACGTTGACATTGAATCTGGCCTCAGTGTTTTTAGCCTCTTGCTTGGAACTTCTTCAATTTTACATCAGCTGCCATTTTGGAAAATAATCAAATGGAGAATTTTTCCACAATATTACAGTTGTGATGTAATAGGGGGTTATTTGTTCAAGGTTGATTATCCATAGATGTTCTTTCTCACATCATAGTATTTGTAGTAATAAGCAGTGATGCATTTAGAGGCAGCTTGGAAAAACACGTTTCAAAGTACAAATAACTAAAGGAATAAGTAGATTTGACTTATTTGACGCCAGTAGGCTCACCACCCGCAGGAGGTCTCAGGTTACTGGTGCAATGTGATTTGGGTGCAGTCGTGCTTCCCCCGCGACCCGGTAACGGATAAGCGGTTGGAAAATGACATGACACGACTTATTTGATCTGTATTTCACAGGAAACACTTCGGACCTTGCCCAAGTTCTGCTTTCCCTTCTGCATGGACAGGTACACACACACACACACACACAGTTTCAGATGGGGTGGGGGGGGGGGTCCCCGCTGCCCGGGGGGGTCCCTGCTGCCAGTCCTCATGTAGAAAATGATGTTGGACAGTGAACTCAGCACGTCCCACACACTGATTGGATTCAATGTTTGTGTTGCTCGTCCTCTTCCGTCTGCCTGGGGACACGTGCAGCCCGGCGGTCAACCACGTTGGCCAGAACTTCACATTTGTGTTGACTGACATTGAGAGCAAACAGAGGTTTGGCTTCTGTCGCCTGTCGTCAGGTGCGCACACCTGCTACTGCATTCTCAGGTGAGTGCTTCATGTACTTCAGTTGGGGGAGGAGCACAGTGTACTTTTTAAATGTTCAGCACATTGAGCTGCTGACAAGGGCTGTGGGTGGTTAAACGCTCGGCTTTGTTCCCTCAGCTACCTGCCCTGGTTTGAAGTCTTCTACAAGCTGCTGAATATCCTGGCAGATTACACAGTCAAAGGCCAGGTACGCTCGCGCCATCAAAACATCTGCTGCTGCCGTCGTTGTGTGTTGCGTGGCGGTGTGACCATGCGTGGATTGTGGGTCCTTTCAGGAAAGCCAGTGGCAAGAGCTCCTTGTTTCGCTTCACGTGCTGCCCATCCCTGAGCCGGGGGTCCCTGTCCATCTGGGCGTGGTGAGTCTGGCTCGTCGGGAGCAGGAGGTGCTGTACTCGCCAGTAGAGGGTGGATAGCTACATGCTAACACGCTGTATATTTGGGTTTGTGTGTCTGCAGCATTCCTTCTTTACTGTTCCTGACACCAGTGAACTCGCCAGCATTCCTGAGAACGTAAGTGTCCACCTGGATCCTGAAGCCAAAGCACTGACGCCATCCATAGCTGTGTTCTGTCCTTGCAGAGGAACCTGACCGAGTACTTCGTGGCCGTGGACGTCAACAACATGCTTCATCTGTACGCCAGTATGTTGTACGAGCGCCGCATCCTCATCTGCTGCAGCAAGCTGAGCACTGTGAGTCTGTTTCTCCGTTAGAACGTGATGACAAAAGCTTCTGCCTCATTTCAAATAAAGACGCCTGCAGTGTTAAAGGGAGGTGGCTCTCCGTCATCAGAAACGCTGAGCGGTGGCAGCAGGTGTGTGGTGGTCGCATCCTTAGCATGTGTCGGCCCTGCACTCAGTCACTTTGGTTCTGATTGATCTGATTATTTTTCCCACTGTTCAAATGACTGCATGTGATCTGTGTTCCTGGCTACAGCTAACAGCTTGTTTACATGGCTCTGCAGCCATGCTATATCCCATGCACTGGCAACACGTTTACATTCCTGTCCTGCCTCAGCATCTCATCGACTACTGCTGGTGAGTACCCAACACGCCCCCAGGTCTGGGCTCTCGCTCATGAAACACAAACAGCCAGAAATGGAAATCGGCCAGTTTTATACTGGACTCGCACAAATGTTCGTCTTGACTCCAGGACCGAGCTGATTTGAGCTGATTTGAGCTGTTTACCTTTAAGCTGAGACCACTTCTTTGGCAGCGTTCGGTTGAGGCGTGGGAGGGGCCTAAATGATGATTCAACTCTTTGTGTTGTAGCAATGACTCTGGCTCTTTGTTTGTTGTTGTTTTTAGTGCGCCAATGCCGTACCTGATTGGAGTGCATTCCAGCATGATGGAGGTAACTGCACCTGTAACTACTGACCCATTTCCTGCTGAACCCGCTCAAGCCAAATCTGCTCCGCTTCATGTTAGAGAGTTCGAGGCTTGGCTCTGGATGACGTGGTCGTCTTAAATGTCGACACGAACACGTTGGAAACGCCCTACAATGACTTGGACAGCCTGCCCAATGACGTGGTGAGGAAGAGCTGCGAGGAAGCCAGGCCCTTCACTGTGCACGGGACCTTTCTCACTCTGCTCTTGGTCCCACAGGTTGTATCTTTAAAAAGTCGCTTGAAGAAGGTTTCCACGACGACGGGGAACGGAGTGGCTCTAGCTTTCCTCAAGAGCCAGGCGGCTCTGTTTGGCAGCTACAGAAACGCCCTGAACATCGAGCTGGTCAGGATGATCCTGTCCCTTGGGTCCTTTCATGTTTAATTCACTTCAGCTGCATGAGAATAACGATGCTGATGACATAACCATGCAGGAGAAATGAAGAGTGTGTTGGTGCAGTGACCTTTTCATTTTTAGGGAGAGCCAATCACTTTCAACGAGGAAACGTTTGTAAATCATCGTGCCAGTGCCATGAGGCAGTTCCTTCAGAACGCCATTCAGCTGCAGCTCTTCAAACAGGTGAGCACCTTCATTTAACGCCGTCACAGGTCGCTAGTCCCATGCTCACATCCTCAGGATCGAGTCGCACTCAGAACCTTCCCTTGGTCTCCCACGATGACCCCGCCCCCTCGGCACTAGCACCTTTAACTCTGCCGTGTCGACGTGTTATTGTTGTCTCTGCAGTTCATTGACGGTCGGCTCGACTTGTTGAATTCAGGAGAGGGCTTCAGTGACATCTTCGAGGAGGAGATCAACCTGGGCGAATATGCAGGTGGGTTTCTGCTTCATTTGTCTCTGTTGAGGCCGAGGCGCCGTGGCCAGGGTTAAAATGTTTCCCCCTGTTCCCTCAGGAAGTGACAAGACCTACCACCAGTGGCTGTTCACTGTCAAGGTGAGCTCGTGTGCTACGCTCGGTCCAGCCCCTGTAGAAAGCCGAAAACCTGCACCCATATCTGTCGGTTCTCAGGAAGCTGACGCGGCTGAGGCTGGGGCGTTGTGGGTCAAGTTTGACCTCACCATAGCACGCCAGTAGCGTGGCCGTTTGGTTCTGTTGGGGCCACTGCTCACCAACGTCTGAGAGAACGAAATGAATCTGTCCAAGAACATTTCAAATCAACCCGAGCGTTGCATGTATAAATCCGCTCTCATCACTCTGAATGTTTGTCTTCCAGAGAGGGGGCGGGGCCATCTTCAACACAGTAAAGACCAAGGCGAACCCAGCCATGAGGACTGTGTACAAGTTTGTAAGCGTCCTGGATTCTGTCAAAGCCTTGAGTTGTTGATGGGAGGTGCAAGTGGCAGTGAGCCGCTCTGCTTGTTCCACAGGCCAAGGACCACGCCAAAATGCGGATTAAAGAAGTGAAGAGCCGGCTCAAGCAGAAGGTGAGAAGCTGTTCACTTCTGAGGGTCACAGTTTGTTTGGTTTGACGCCACCTTTGCTCCGCCCTCTTTAGGAGCAGGCTGAAAATGGCTTCTCCACGGGGGACTCCTCAGTCATCGCCGATGAACGCTCCTCCCCCAGTGGAGTCGGGACCGAGGGGCCTCTGCAACCCTGGGACGACCACAAGGCAATCACTGTGCACTTTGGGCAGGTTGGCACAATAGAGGGGGAGTGTGGTGAAAGGCAAAGAGCTGCCTTGTTTGAATCTGCAACGTCTGGTCGGTGGTTCCAACCGGGCCCCTCACTTCATCTAATAATGAATCATCCGTGTCTGAACCACGAATAAACAGCCCCTCTGTCTCACCAGCAACTCATGTCCAACCATCTATTGAAAATGTGTTGAGATCAGGCAGACAACATTGTTCACTGCACACTCTCTTCAAATAGGAACATGAGTATTCAACGTGTGTCTGCGGGTCCCTGTCTCTGATGCCATGTCTGTCCCCACAGGCGTGGCCGCCGGTGCTGAAGAGACCCAAAAGCAACTTGAGTCTGGAAACCAGCCTCGACCAGTAAGACCACGTCCTTCATCACCATGGAGCTAAGAAATCACATTTTATATTTGGATTTTAAACCTAAATATAAAGAGGCTTTTATACACCAAATAGGTTGTTGAATTAAAAGAGTCATAGAGAGGGTTTCACCTCCATCATCAACCATCATCAGTTTGAGTCATGATAAATGACTAGCCTTGTGAGTTGTCTCACACTTAGTTGGACTGGTTCTAGTCCATTTCCCAGGGCCAGGTCAGGAGGTGACCAGCTGTGATGAGACGGGCCCAGTCAGCTGATCACACCTGATCCAGAGCTGTTGGCTAGTCCAGCTGCTTTTAATGTTCCTGTTCAGCTTCTTCCCCTCTCTACCTCTCTCTCTCTCTCTCTCTCTCTCTCTCTCGCTTCATCCACTTCGCCTGTTATGCCCAATCTCTCGTCACATTTCCTGTCTGCTCTGCCCTCGGCCTAGGCTCCTCCTCCTCCTACGGTGCAAAACACACCATCACAATTAACAAACAAAATCCCTGAAATGCCCCAAAGAACCACGTGTTCATTCTGGACCTGAGTTAAAACCCCTGTGAGTCTTCATCACCTGACCAGAGTGCAGGGATCCGCCCCCTCTCCAGCTACGAACAACAGGTGGACACGGTGGAGTGTGCCTGCGTGGGACCTGGCTGCAGTCTACATCCCATAATAGCAGCTGTGACCACACAATGTGCTGGCCGTACAAATGCATCAAGAAACACATTTCCAATCGAGACCAACGTGTACAGCAAAGGATCCGTGCTCACGTGCACACTCTGAACGCGTGTTGTGCCAAGTGGTTCCATCACCTGTGTGTGTGTGTGTGTGTGAGTGTGTGAGAGAGTGAGTGAGTGAGAGTGTGTGAGTGAGTGAGTGAGAGAGAGTGTGTGTGTGAGTGAGTGAGTGAGAGTGTGTGTGAGTGTGTGTGTGAGTGAGTGAGTGAGTGAGAGTGTGTGTGTGTGTGTGTGTGTGAGTGTGAGTGTGTGAGTGAGTGAGTGTGAGTGTGTGTGTGAGTGAGTGAGTGAGAGTGTGAGAGAGTGAGTGAGTGTGAGTGTGTGTGTGTGTGAGTGAGTGTGAGTGTGTGAGTGAGTGAGTGTGAGTGTGTGTGTGAGTGAGTGAGTGAGAGTGTGAGAGAGTGAGTGAGTGTGAGTGTGTGTGTGTGTGAGTGAGTGTGAGTGTGTGAGTGAGTGAGTGTGAGTGTGTGTGTGAGTGAGTGAGTGAGAGTGAGAGAGTGAGTGAGTGAGTGTGTGTGTGAGTGTGAGTGTGTGTGTGTGTGTGTGTGTGTGCGTGTGAGTGTGTGAGTGAGAGTGTGTGTGAGTGAGTGAGAGAGTGTGTGTGTGTGTGAGTGTGTGAGTGAGAGAGTGAGAGTGTGAGTGAGAGTGAGAGTGTGTGTGTGTGTGTGAGTGAGAGTGAGAGTGTGTGTGTGTGTGTGTGTGTGAGTGAGTGAGAGAGTGAGTGAGAGTGTGTGTGTGTGTGTGTGTGTGAGTGAGTGAGAGAGTGAGTGAGAGTGTGTGTGTGTGTGTGTGTGTGTGAGTGAGTGAGTGAGTGATTGATTGAGTGAGTGAGTGAGTGAGAGAGAGAGAGAGAGTGTGTGTGTGAGTGAGTGAGTGAGTGTGAGTGTGTGTGTGTGTGTGTGCGTGTGAGTGTGTGAGTGAGTGAGTGAGAGTGTGTGTGAGTTAGTGAGTGAGTGTGTGTGTGTGTGTGAGAGAGAGTGTGAGTGAGTGAGAGAGAGTGTGAGTGAGAGTGTGTGTGTGTGCGTGTGTGTGTGTGAGTTAGTGAGTGAGTGTGAGTGAGTGTGAGAGAGAGTGTGAGTGAGTGTGTGTGTGTGTGAGAGAGAGTGTGAGTGAGTGAGAGAGAGTGTGAGTGAGAGTGTGTGTGTGTGTGTGAGAGAGAGAGAGACCTGAAGACATCACATCAAATCAAAAGGTCCTCAGACAAACCTCTTTCCAGGCAGTGTGACGATCCCTCTTGAACGTGTTCAATGACATGAATGTCCTCTGTTCTTTCCTCCTCCTGTCGCCGTAGCCCGATCCGCCCGACGCGTCACTACACAGTGTTTCTGTCGGAGGATTCATCTGGAGATGAGCTGCAGTACGACAGCGCCTCCATCTCTGGCTTTCCTGACAGCTTTCTCTTCTCTGTTCCCTTTGACTGGTCGCCTCTGTACGCACCTCTCTTCTCTACCAGTGTGTGTGTGCGTGTGTGTGCGTGTTGTGTTGATGTGGTACAAGCAAACCTTGTGTACTGAGCTGACAGGAGAGTTGGGGAGCATGGGAGCAGGTTTGTGAATCAGATATGTTTTCTTTAGCTCAGCCTTGAAAAGTAGACGACGTCAAACAATCATTGTGTCCAAAAGCAGCGCGTGTTTGTGACGCCAGCGAACGTAGAGCTGCGTATTTAGCCAGGAGGCCTGAATGAGCCTCGGGTTCTGATCTCTTCCGACCCGTGAAGCCTGTGGTGTGTGTAACCCCCGTCCAACGCTCTGCTGCAGGCCACAGCCGTACCGCTCCCTGAAGGATGAGACTCACACTGCTCCTCCCAGCCCCGGCACCGAGAACGTGTCCAATGTCAGCCTGCTCGGGGACGTTTTCAGCTGCCAGGATGAGCCTGAGCTCCAGCCCGTGACTCTGGCTAAAAGCCTGGAGGACCTGAGGACTCCCAGAGACCCTGGGGAGCTGCACGCTGCGTTCGCCTGCCAGGTGAGAGGCCAGAGTGCCGTGCTGCCGCCATCGCTCCTGTGCGTGTTGCTGACCACCAATCGTGTCCCCCCGCAGAGGATGGACCTGTCTGTCGACGACAGCTCTCAGACGTTTCCTGGCCTCAAGCTCTCCACCCCTCACCTGTGGAGGGAGGCGGCTCCCAGCACGCCTGGCTCCCCGGGCCACGAATGCTCCGGCCAGGCTCCGCCCCCTGGCAGCATTACCATCCCTCGTCCCCATGGCAGGAAGACACCCGAGCTCGGCTGCGTCCTCGCCCCCCCCGCGGCCCAGCCACGTCCCAAAGGTGAGGGAAGGACAGCGCTGGGGGGGGAGGAGTTTAGACATGCTCTGAGCATGACCCCGGATGGAGAACTGCTGAAACCCCCCCACGCAGCTGAGGGAACTATAGATCTGATCAGCCTGCTCGACCCCCTCAGTAGCTCCGCCAGGACCGGCGCCGCCTCGCTACCCGAGGGGGGGATGTCGCCAACGCTCCCGCCGAGGCCTTACCCGCAGGGCCCGCCCGTCTTCCCGGGGCCCCCTCACGTGTCGCTCAACCCTTTCATCAGACCTCTGCAGCCTCCCTCCCCTCACGTGCTTTACTCAGCCGGCAGGAACCCCTTCGGCAACCCCTCCCCCGCCGCGCTGCCGGGGCTTTACAGACTGCGCTCGCCAAGCAGCTCCGCCCCGACGCCCGCGCTCCGCCCCTCTGCCAGTAACCACGCCCTCTCTGCAGAGGCACGCTGCCAGACGACTCAGGACCCTTTTGGGGACCTGCTGACTATGGTCACGCCAGCCCCGCCCCCGAATAAGAAGGTGGAGAACCTTCGGAGGAGGTGGGAAACGTTTGACTAAAGGTTTTTGCTCCGCCCACAAACTGTCCTCACTTTTAGAAGCAGCCAGACCTTCTGTTGCACGACCATCACATGCAGCTGCAAAATGTTTGTTTCGTGTTCTACGTGAATATGGAGTTGGTGCCAGAGAAGCAACAGGGTGTTGCATCCTGGGAAGCCTCGTGCTCAGGACAGAGGAGCCCCCCCCCCGTGTGGAATGGACGTAACGCGATTCATCCCCGGCCACCGTCACACTGTCTGTGTTCAGTGCTGGTGCGGCCTCGAACACGTGCACGGTGCGTGCATGTGCAGCTGCCACTGGCGTTTTCCCCATGGACACTGGGAGTCACCGTCCTTAGTGGACGACTCCTGTCCACTCAGCCACAGCTGCCCCCGATTCTCAGCCCCACGTGAATGAAATCAATCTGCATGTAGATGGTTGCGCACGTGCATCACGAGCACGCGTGCTGAGGTGCAACACGAGGCCTGGACTGCATTGGTAGAACTGTCATGTGATAACACACACACAATAATAAACTGTCTCTGCTGGACACTGCTGAACGGACACTTGGTTTTTAAGGAGCGCAGAAAAGCTAGATAACAAATAAATAGACAGACGCTTCTTGATTCAAACGGAGTCGACCTTTAGCCCCAGGAGATGTTGGAGCGTCCGAGTGTCAGTAACAAACACGTCCCACCCTGTCAACTTCCTCCACAGCGGCAAAGCAACAATTGCACTTTATTATTATTATTGACGCTGGTCCATCTCGTGCAGCCAGGAGCTAAAAGACAAAAACACAAGTGATGCTAACACTGAATTCACACAACTTCACATGAAACGTTTTGTCCTGCAAAACCTTTTAAAGAATATGTAAGATGATTCATTTCCACCTTCGAGTAAAAAACATCCTTTCCTGGTGTCGATGGGCCGAGAGCTCATCACTGAGGGGAGATAAATATGAGCACGTGAGCTGAGAACAACGAGAAGAGCCATGGAGACACAGAGTCTGTTAGTAACCCTGGAGCTGAGCTCTGCTTCCAGCCGAAATGCAAACAGCGTGACGACTCATTCCTTCATGCTGCCGTGGCTATGAAATGATCCGGAACTGGGTTTAAGATCTCACGTCTACTTCTGCGTTTCAAAAATAGCTGATTGTTTTGCACACGCATTTAGTCTGTCCGTTCTCTCGCCATAACGAGATAATTAACGACGCCACTGCCGCTTCTGCTGGGTTGTGTTGTGTGTGTGAGAAATGAACGAATCGCGAGAGGCGTCCAGGTTATTTTAACTGACACAATAAAACTTGTGCTCAGCTCGTGATGTCATAGACTGATTAATTATCTTGTTATCACAAGAAGCCAGAGGAAATGAAACGTGTGTCTGTTTGACCCTTCTGGGCTTCTGGAAGATTCTGTTCTTCCAAAAGAAAAGAACTGTCCTAACCCCACCAGTCCAGTCCCTGCTCCTTCAAACAGAGGGGACATTGTCCCACAGCAGCCCAGGTGGTGGACGCTTCGTCCTCCCGTCAGATGAGTCTCTCCTCTGGCGGGACTTTGAGCATGCTGTCCATCTCCAGCCGGGCGCCTGCCAGCTCCTGAGCACTGGGGCTGTACACGCCCTCCGACTGGCGTTTCTTTCTGGCCGTCAGTACCATGAAGGTCAGCGTGACGGCCAGGGTGAGGATGGAGACAGAGAGCAGCGGGATGGCAACCAGCAGCCAGGACAGGCCTTGCTGATGAGCTTGTTTCTGCAACAGAGGTTAGAGACGGAACAGCCCTTTAAAACAGAGGGCTCCAGGACCGGGGCGGAACCCCGCTGGCTCAGCATGTGGGGACACGACCCAACAAGCAGAGAGGAAGTGGCACGTGTTCAAAGCTTGAAAAAGGTTTTTGGATTTTAAAACAGTTGAATAGAAACAGGTTGAGTGAGAAACATACGTTTGTGTGGCACACTGGGCCGCTGTAGCCGGGGGGGCACTCGCACACAAACATGTTGAACCGATCCAAGCAGGTGCCGCCGTTTTGACAAGGGTTCGACTCGCATTCATCGACCTCTGTTCCACAACTGCAAGACACAAAGCTTGTGGTCACGTGACGCCTGTGGCCAGTGGAATGAACCGTGCGGCAGCTCACCTGGGGCCGCTGAAGCCGGGCAGGCACGTGCAGTTGGCTCCCCACAGCCCGTCAGCGCACACGCCATCGTTGTCACAGTGGAACTGTTCCCCGCACTGCACCGGGGGGTACGCCCACCTGCGGGACACAGCTTCGGGTTAGCACGTATGTTGAAGGTGACGTCGCTGGGAGCGGTTGGCGGGCGTGTGCTCACTGGCAGAGAGGACCGCTCCAGTCTGAGGGACACACGCAGGTGTACGCGTTGGGCCCGTCCTGGCAGGTGGCGCCGTGCTCGCAGGCGTGACGCTCGCACTCGTCCACGTCCTCCTGGCACAGCGCGCCGCCGAACCCCGGGTGGCAGCGGCACTCGAACCCGGCTAACGAGTCCTCGCAGGTTCCGTGGAGACAGGGCTGAGACGCGCAGTCGTCCGTGTCGGTCTCGCACCGCTCCCCCTCCCACCCAGAGTCGCACGTGCAGCCAAACCGGTTGAAGAGGTCCTCGCAGGTGGCCCCGTTCAGACACGGAGCCGAGGCGCACACGGGCCTGCTGCTGCAGCCGAGCTCCAGCTCTGCTTTTCCAAGGAGGTGGAACTGGGATCGCTGCGGCGCTTTGTGGTTGTCGACGAAAGGAAGGAGGACGCCACCCACCCTCGCTGCCCCCAGGCAGCCCGTGAAGCTCTCGGCGACGGCCAGCGTGGTCCCCTCCTCGTTGATGAACTGCAGGCTCCCCGTGCGCTCTGGCACGCTGCTGCTGTCCGTGATCCCGTCCACGGTGATGACCCACGCCGAAGGCTGCCGCCGCTTCTCGGCCATGGAGACGTTGACGCGGTGCCAGCTCCCGTCGGCCACTCGGCGAACCCCTGCAAAGGTCAGCGTCTCGGCACCGTTGCCAATGTGGATTTCGACCCACACCGTGGAGTCCAGCAGGCCGACCACGAGCAGGTCAGAGCCCCGAGAGGCCCTCAGGAGCACGGCGTTCTCCGAGCGAGTCCGCAGCTCCACGTATACGCTGGAGACGGGCTCAGTCAGGGAGCCGCCGGCGCTGTACTGCACCGCGCTGTTCTCGAATGTGGCGTTGTGGAGACCTGGGGTTGAACACGCAACATTACTCAGGTGAAACTTAAAGGTGCATTGAGACGCGGCTCTTACACTCGTATCCATCCGGCAGGTCCACGCAGTGACCTCCACTGACACAAGGGTCGCTGATGCACCAGAGCCGCTCTCTGCAGGTCTTCCCCGTGAACTGTGGCGCGCAGGCGCACGTGAAGTCGTTGAACGTGACGGTGCAGACGCCTCCGTTGTCACAAGGCTTCGTCTGCAGGAGGAAGCGTCACACAAGCAGCTAACAGCAACTGACACGCACAAGGGGTCGATGACATCACAGTGTGAGAGCAGCAGACTGATGCGCACGCTCAGGGTTCTATGGTGTGTCCCTCACCCGCTGCTGCTGGAACATTCATTCATTCATTATTCGTCAGACCGGGCCACACGAGGATTTCTTACCTTGCAAGTGTCGTCGCTGACACAGCCCATTGCCACGTTCTCCCCACCGCTCGGTAAGAGCACGTCCTGGTCGGCTGCGTGGAGCTGCAGCGAGCTCAGGCGCAGGTCCTGCAGGCAGCCTTTGTAAGAGCCCCCCCAGGCCCCTGAGTCCAGGTGTCCTGGGAGCCCTCCCACGTAGGCCTGATCTCCGCTGTTGACGTCCACCTCAGCCATCTGTCCTATTCCGTAGCGAAGGCCGGCGTGCTCAAAGGTGACGTGTCTGTGCCGCACCTCCACCCGAACCAGCTGCCACTCGCCGGTGGCCACGAACACCGGCGCCGTCAGCGGGACGCCGTCGGGCCGAGAGCTCACCAGAACTCTGCCCATCCTCAGATGGACTGAGAAGGAGACGTCCCCCCCCCGCTCTGCTGGTGTCCTCAGCTGGAACAGCAGTCCGTCTGACCTCAGTGACCTCAGGAAGAAGGACACGTTGAAGCTGCTCCCGAGACTCTGGCTCAGGTTGTAGCCACTGAAGCTCACTGTCTGCTCGTGGCCATACGTCCACGAAGGGAACTCTGTCGGGGACAGTGGAGACGGGATTTACGGTCATAACTAGGGTGGGACTGTCTATCACGTGACGTTAAGGAGCTCACCTTCAGAGCAGCCATCGCTGTGGAAGGGACGGTGGCACTCACAGCGGTAGCTGGTCCACAGGTCCACGCAGCGTCCCCGCCCACCGCAGGGATCAGGCTGGCACCAGTCGCTCTTCCTGCAGCCCAGCTCTTGGACGCTGTCCTCTGGGAGCGTGTGGGGCAGGATGAGCTTCGAGTCTATGGTCAGGTCCTCCATGCAGCCGATGAATCCCGCCTCCGAAAGCTCCTTCGGGGCTCCGCCTATATAAACGTTGGTGAATGCGTCAGAGGGCTGGAAGGGTAATCTGTCTGGGCTGGCCGTGACCCTGCAGCCATCACTGTGGCAGCCGGGGCCTTTTATGGTCAACACCAGACCTCCGTGATCGAGGCGAGCGTGGGCGTCCCACCAGGCCCCGTCATTGACCAGGCCTGGAAACGTTGCGTCCACATTTGACTCCTCAGAAAAAGCTTTAGCGTTCAGAGCACCGTCCCCAAGCTCCAGGATGAAGTGGTTGTCCACGTCCCCTCTGTAGATCAGCAGCACATTGGGTAACGTCGTCCTGAAACGCAGCTGCACCTCGAACCCTCCATGGACGCGCCGCTCGACGTCCCTCCGCCTCCTGTCGCGTGGATCGACCTGAACGTGAATGAATCCGGGAGTGGAGAAGGAAAACGTTGTGCTGGTGGAGCACTGCTCATCGGAGAAGCCGTGGGGACACAGACACGCGTGGACGTGCCGTCCGTCCTCCAGCCGCGGCTCGCAGGTCGCTCCATTCTGGCATCCGTGGTCCACGCAGCCGCGGAGCCTGACGTCGCAGTGACGTCCTCCCCACGGACGCTCCCCGGGCTCTGCCTCGGGACAGCGGCAGACGTAGGACGCTCTGCGGTCCTCGCACCAGCCGCCATTCTGACAGGGTTGGCTCGCACACTCATCGATGTCCACGTCACACTGCTCCCCTGGAAACAGACGGCAGCCAAGTTGCCACGTTGCTACTGGACGCCATTTTTGTTACTGTCACCACACAGAACCCTGACCCTGACCCTAACCCCTAACCCTGACCCTGACCCTCTAACCCTGACCCCTAACCCTGACCCTGACCCAAACCCTAACCCCCAGGACCCTGACCCTAACCCTGACCCTAACCCTGACCCTCTAACCTTGACCCTAACCCCTAACCCTAACCCTCTAACCCTAACCCTGACCCAAACCCTAACCCCTGACCCTAACCCTAACCCTCTAACCTTGACCCTAACCCCTGACCCTAACCCTCTAACCCTGACCCTAACCCTCTAACCCTGACCCTGACTCTAACCCTAACCCCCAGGACCCTAACCCCTACCCCTAACCCTCTCCTACCCCCCAGGACCCTGACCCTAACCCCTGACCCTAACCCTAACCCTCTAACCTTGACCCTAACCCCTGACCCTAACCCTCTAACCCTGACCCTAACCCTCTAACCCTGACCCTGACTCTAACCCTAACCCCCAGGACCCTAACCCCTAACCCTAACCCTCTAACCCTAACCCTGACCCAAACCCTAACCCCTGACCCTAACCCTAACCCTCTAACCTTGACCCTAACACCTGACCCTAACCCTCAAACCCTGACCCTGACTCTAACCCTAACCCCCAGGACCCTGACCCTAACATTAATCTTCCAGTCAGTTGCTTTGCTCACAGAGACACGGTTCCAGACTGAGCGCCACATTCCATTTGCTCTCATCTTATTTCTCCTGATGTCGTTCAGTGAGAGCAGCACCTCACCTAGAAACCCTGCTGAGCACGTGCACGTGTAGCCGTTGATGTTGTCCTCACATGAGCCTCCATTGTGACAGGGGTTGGACTCACACTCATCAATGTTGACGGAGCAGTTCTCTCCTGTCACGTGAAGGACACTGCGTTAGGGTGCGACTCTGAAGAAAGAAGAACGTTGAGTGGCTCGGTGTCGTCACTCACCCGCAAACCCAGACTGACACTGGCAAATGTATCCAGCCGCATCGGCAAAGCTGAGCTGCCAGTCCACGTCCCAGTGAGACGGGTCTGACCGCTGGAAACACTCGCCGCCGTTCTGACAAGGCTGCTCGGCGCACTCGTCCACGTCCACCTCGCAGTTTGGTCCTTCGTAGCCTGAAGAGGGACAGGAAGCATTGAGGTTGCTTTCTTCTTGACCCTTCAGCACATTTTGGCCTCCTGGTTTTTTGATTTTAAATTGGTCAGGACTAACTTTAACAACTCTCCCCAAGTTAAAACTGATCCTCCGTCCATTCAGAGCCTCACTTGTGAATATGGGCTCTATTGATTGAATAAGCTCGTTGAGCTCGTCGTGTCAGTCATGTGATCTGTCCCAAACATTAGCTCGCATCCCAGCTGGACCAAGCGAGGTCTGTCTCGACCGTAGATTCAAACTGGCCTCGCCACTGTCTTGCTTTGTATGTGGCGTTCACAAGGTGTCTGCGTACCTGACCAGCAGAGGCAGCCGTACCCGTTGACTCCTTCCAGGCACGTGGCGCCGTGCTGGCAGGGACCCGAGACACACTCGGGGATGTCCACCTCGCAGTGGACGCCCTGGAATCCTGTTTCTCTGCAGTCACACTCATAGCTGCACCAGACATATTATGGGATGTTACTGACAATGTCAACAGTGCACGTCGTCCCATTGATGGGACCAAAACACTGTCAGCTGGATGCCATAACCAAGACTAGCGATGACCCACCTGTTCACCAGGTCATGACACACAGCTCCATTCTGACAGGGGTCACTGGCACACTCGTCCACGTCAACCTCGCAGTCGATGCCGTCAAAGCCCGGCGGGCAGTCGCAGGCGTACGCGCTGATCAGGTCACGGCACGTGGCTCCGTTGCGGCAGGGACCGGACTCACACTCGTCTATTTCAGTGTCACAGTTGACGCCTGGCGGAAGGACAGTCAGGATGAGAAGACCAGCAAGCTGGGACCGTTCAGTGTGCTGTGTGTGTGCCGCTGTGCACGCTGGCGTCTGACCTGCAAAGCCTGCCAGGCAGTCACACCTGTAGTGGTCCTTCTCGTTGATGCAGGTGCCGTTGTTCTCGCAGGGCCGGGAGGCGCACTCGTTGATGTCGATCTCACACATGTAGCCCTGGAAGCCGGGCACGCAGAAACAGCGGAACTCGGCCACGCCGTCCACGCAGATGGCTCCGTTCTGACAGGGCTGCGAGTCACACTCGTCCACGTCTTCCTCGCAGGTCGGCCCCTTAAAGCCGGCAGCGCAGTGGCACTCGAAGCCTTCGGCCTGCAGCACGCAGGTGCCGTTGTTCACGCACGGCTCGTCCACGCAGTCAGTCACTCTTGATGTGCAGCCCTGTCCTCCGAACCCTGCGGGACACCTGCAGAAGTAACCGTTGAACTGGTCCACGCACACGGAGCGGGGCTCTGAGCAAGGGCCGCTGAGACACTCGTCCACCTCCTGCGTGCAGTTGTCCCCCGTCAGGCCGTCGGGGCAGATGCAGCGGTACTCTCTGGTCCCAGGGCTGCTGGAGCACAGCTCACAAGGTTGGAAGGAGCAGGCGTCGTACAGTTCATCGCAGTGTTTGCCCATGTAGTGGACGCCTTCTCTGGCACAGATGCAGGCATAGTCGTCCTCAGTGTCCACGCAGGTGGCTCCGTTACGGCACGGCGCCGACAGACATTTGTCTGACGAGGCCGTGCAGAGGATTCCTGACAGCGAGAGATTCCACAGGTCAGGTCACGCTTCATAAGTACGAATCATTTCAAAGAAGAGCCTCAAATGAGCTGTTAGCGCCTCTCCCTGAGTTCAGCGTCTCCTAATTAGTATAATCCCAGATTCCTTTGATACTGACTCCTGAAGGTTTTATTTCTCTGGGCAAACAGAATATGTGATTAGATCAAACGCCGTCATCACGCCACCAGCATCTGGCCCCTTTCAGCAAGTTTCCCTTTGTTGATGGTTGAAATCTATGGTTTATTAGCATTCCCCTTCTGGCTCTACACACATAACATACAGCGATGTGTGTGTATACAAACAGAAGAGAGCGCACACACATCGAGGTCAGCCATCTGCGCTGCGTGGTCATGTACACACCGAACAATGGCGTGTTCTACTTTTGGAACCAAGTGAGACGACCATTAGCTTTTCTGTGCACAATGGATGTGAGGTGGGGTGAAGATTCACAACAACAGGTCTCTGTGGAACCAGTCCCCCCCCCCGATCACTCTCCTCCTGAAGGGAAAGCTCTTCACAGCAAAGGGCAGCAAGAGAAATAATATTTAACCACGAGGACGGCTGTCAAGAGACAGAGAGCAGTTACCCAGCATCACCCTGGGTCCAAAGGAAATGGGCGGGGCTGGTTTAACCCTGCTGCTCCCTCCACATTTAGGAACCCTGCCATGACCTGGCCACGTGTCCAGGGTGAGCCCCGCCTCCCTGCGACCCAGTGATGGACGAGTTGTCTGATTCACTGAGGTGCTTCAGAGTGTGTGGAGCCAATTGTGATCTTTTCTAGGATAAAGCTCTCCACTTGAACACTCCAAGGTGTCAGGGTTGAGGCCGTGGGCAGCAGATGGCTGATGTCATGGTCTGAACTGCAGACACTCACTGTGTTTGAAGCAAACAGATTAGAGAGGACCAGGTGGCCGTCTGGGATTTAGAGATTACAAAGATAAACATGTTAATTAAGTGAGAAGGTTACTTCACTTCGTAGATTTGTAATCAAATCTCTCAGCACCTGGAGGAAACCCAGCCACACAGTGAGGCCCTAACCCTAACCCTAACCCTAACCCTAACCCTGACTCGGCCTCGGACCCAGGCCCTTGTGATTGTGAGGCAGCAAACCATTAGCACACAACTAAAGAAAAGGTGAAGTGTTTAAAGACATGACTGCTGTCCCCCACGATCTCTTTATTTCTGGGTTCAGGCAAAAGGTTTGATCCCTGTGCAGTGTGGTTTTTATCCGTTCATATCTTTATTTTTATTTTTTAAGTGAAGGGAAACATGACAGTTGTTATAGTTACACTCTTCTGAAATGGTCTTAATGAGCACTTTGGGGCCAGGGTCTGTTTCTGGTCATGTCCCTAAACTCTCTCTCCTGTTGACTGAATCCCATAAAACCGTTTTCTAACAGGCTCTTTCCCTTGAGAGGTCTGAAGCCTCTGAACCTGAAACAGAATTCAGTGATTTCTGTGGCCTCCCTGACCTCAGGTGTCGTTCCATGTTGTAATCCCTCTGGCCTATTTAGGCCAATCCCCTTGCTCCTCCAATCTGCTGGTGCCCAGGTACCTGCACCGATTCAATTTCTAGAATGTGTCTGGTGTATTATCTGCTTTACTCTGACTTCAGATTTCTGACCCTGTGGATTCCCAGGATTTAGATACCTCACACATGCAAGCAAGCCCAGCAAAAAGCTTCCTCATGAACGGGAAGAAACTTCAGGAAGTCTTGCCAGCCTCGGCCACAGGCTTTCAGGTAGCAACCGGTGTAACCTCAGCGTCCCGGCTGTTGGAGTATCAGGGCGTGAATAAGCCACTAAAGCAAACTGACAGCTTCAGAACCACACAAGCTTGGCATCTCCCGCTGAGTGGACTGACCCCAGCACAGTGTCCATCAGGACTTTCTGCTGTTTAATACCCTCTCCCATTCATCACTTTTTGTGGCCTCAAATCCTCAACCGGTGTTCACTTGAGGGCAAACAGAACATGCAACAATTTGAGTGTCTCCAAATTCTACACCATTATTATTATGATCATATCCACACTTGAATTGATACCAGCACAAGTTGAAAGCTTGATCAATCAGACAGCAGGAGACCTTAATGCTGTCTGCACCCAAATGTTTAAAAAAGTCGAGAATCTGCTCCACATTTAGTTGTGTTAGATAAAAAGCGAGCAAGCACCTACTGTATTTAACATCTGAAAGTTTGAGCAGCGCTCATAATAACTTCATACATATATTTAAGAAGGTACCAGTATGTCACGATCGTGTTCCTGCTCCTGTTGAAAAGTTTAAAAACAGAAAAATAGATTGTCCATTTTGGCATGAGGATTGCACTGTACGTTCAACAAGAAACTGCAGTTTGATCATCCACGCTGAAACTTCAAACTGTTGATTGTACTTGCCCCATTTGAACATCATCATCGTCAACAGCACTGTCTTGAGATTCAGAGGCAGCTCCATGGTAAAAGAAGAAAAACCAAGTCGGTGTTGAAGTTGCCCCGTTAGAGGATGGCATGTGACGGACTCCCTGTCTAAGCAAGTGTAATCAGCCATGAGAGCAGAGCGTCCACAGCAAAGCATGAGCTGGACTCACACCTGCTAATGCTACTGCTAACGCTCAAACAAACAAAGTCCACATTCTCAAATGAAACTGATGGAACTCTAAAATGCATCCACTATTACATTATACTGGTATATTGCTGGAACTGCAGTCCTCTGTCCCCTCTGTCCCCTGGATGTCCTTGTGTCCCAATTCCTACCGTGCGGTCCAGTGGATCCAGGCCAGGTTTTCTTCACAGTGTCTTCATGTGCCCTGGTGCGTCCTTTGTAGTGTGCAGCTTAGTAGTTACGCGTCCATCACTTGTTACTCCCTGAAATCCTCCTCTACACCAGCTGCTCCCGTCACCCGTGGCCACATTTGCATCCAACTGGTGTCATTTACAGTAGCGTGCACACAATTTGCACCCTGTGCAGTACATTATGTCTCTTTTCCTCCCAAAGTCCTTTGCTCTCTTTTCTGAGAGCGTGTGTCCAGTATGCATGTGTCATGGCTGTCAGCTGCATGCGTTCCTCCATATGATCACAGGCTAATAATCTAATAATAATCTAACTCGCTGTTGTATCAACTCATCTTGGAGCTGTTTGTCTTCATTGTGTCATAAAATGCTGGTTATATTCAATATTGAGGTATTCATTAAAAAGTACATCATATTTTGTAGAATATATGTAGTAGTATTTCTATACTATTAAATGCATTCTACATTAAACAGCACAAAATTCCATAACACTATGTTGTCTATTTCCACAGGAAGGTTTCATACTGTTGACTTTTACTCTGAAAGTGAAATATTGGAGATTTGCTACTTCAGAATTGGAAATTTCAAACTATGAGAAACGTAAATGTTGACATGCGTGCAGGTCCCTGTGTTTCACAACAACGTCCCAACAAACGTCCATCGGCAGCGGAACTGTTGAGAGACGGGCAGACGTGTTCCACCGTTCCACATTATGCGCGACACCGGAAGCTACTCTTCTCGGCCTTTTGCGCTATTATTTTCCCGCAGTGTGGTCTCACAGGCAAACACACACGCTAATAATATTTGTTTGTGTGTGTCTGTGTGCGTGTGTTTCTGTCTTTGTGTCTCTCTGTGTGTCTCACTGTGTGCGTAGAGAAGTTGCTCAATTTATCACGTGCCCGGTGCACAGTCTTCGACACGCCTTCTCCTTTGAGACAGGCCGCAGGGTCCGAATCCTCCAGCGCTGAGGACAGCTCAAGATATTTTGGTGTCCAAGATGTCAGAGCCTGTTGTTGTCCAACCATATGGCCTGGCGCGTGAGGGATGTGCAGATATAGACACGATGTAGTTTTAAAGATTGAACGAACCAAGTACTTTTATCACGTGGATTAGCTAGCGTTAGCTCCAGAGCGACGCAGCTAAGTTACTTGGACAGTCCTTTCAAGTTGGTTCCTGTCAGGTTAGCTTACAGCAGCTAACTTCATGAACTATGTGAACTAGCCAAGCAAGAACAGTGCTGATAAAGGAACTCCCTGCAACCCTCTGGTTGGTGGAAATTTTCAGTTTGCACTTATACGTGGTGTTTTATTTACGAGCCAATGCTTTCGATCGGCGTTTCCAGGCGTTGCTAACTCGCTACGGAATTGCAGTAGTGTTGCTTTGCTAACGCTAAAGTAGCTAACATAAGCCGAGTGCATAAGCACGAAACATCTATTGGCTCTCAATAAGTGACCATCCCAAATGTTCCATGTGCCACATTCACACGAAGGCTCCCCATCAGGGCGGCATCGCAGCGTTAGCCTCGCGTTAGCTGTGTAAGCTGCTAAGTGCTACATGGAGCCTGCAGCAGCTCTTGTTTACATTTGGAACAGCTGACAGTGGAGTCACCCTGGTGGTGCCGCTGGCCCACTTTTTTCTAATGGGCAGTTCATTGACCGGTCCATTGAATGCGTATGTGCTCATGTTTTGTTTTGTTTTTTATTTACAAGTGTGGTACAAGCACTACATCCTGCACCTGGTATTGAGCTCAGGTCCAACACGAACGCTTCACTCCATCTATGCATTTAGATGAGCACACTAAAAGGGATCTGATTGGCCTCCTGATCTGCATCCACTATAAAATGCAAATGCCCTTGTGTTAACAAACATAAACTATTTCAAACAGCATCTTTATTCCATTTTAAAATGTTAATAATAATAATGATATCGTCGATAAAACAGATGTATTTTCTAATACTTAACTTATGTCACAACATCATCTTGTCTAATATGTTTTACTTCAGTTTGATTTTATAAATAAGCAGCCATTCAAAGTAAGAAAGGCATTTCAGTGATCACTCTATCACTGGCCACTAATCATGTTGTATTACATTGCACTCACATTGGGTTTTTAAGCCATTAAGCAATTACAATTAAACAAACTTCATCTTAATTCATCGCTTCATTGGCTAATAAATAATACAAAATATTATATCATTTACGTTAGATTTAAGTAAAAAAAAAATTTAAACAAACGATTACTAATCACTATCTGGTATTGCTTATGTCCATGTTTTGTTTTTTTATTGCAAATTAAATATGTTGACACCTTTCTTATCCCGTTGGTTGTAAATAAGCCAGCCTTGTTTCTGCAGGTGTTGCAGGTTGCTCTCATGTACCCATGGAGAAGGTAGCCTTTGAGGGGTGGTTGGAGTCCATCTCTGCTACTTTCCTGACTCTGAACGACCAGGAGCGCAACCAGTCCTTAGACCACCTCATCTCATTAAGTGGTGCTGCCCAGCTCCGTCATCTGTCCAATGGCCTGGAGACGCTGCTCAAGCGTGACTTTTTGCGGCTCCTCCCTCTGGAGCTTGCCTTCTACTTGCTCCACTGGCTGGACCCTCAGACCCTTCTCACCTGCTGTCTGGTCTGCAAGCAGTGGAATAAGGTAAATGGCATGCAGCTGTATACATCCACTTTAGTTTTGAGCTATATTCAAGGTTTTGCAAAGATCATTCCTCAGGTGCCGAAGTATAAATACACATTGATTGTATTTGTACCTCGCAGTTGATCTGCATTTTGGGTAGGTAGCGGATGGGTCAGGTTGGTGAAATACATATCATGCATCATTAATGTGGAACATTTCATTTTCAAAAAAGAACATTGTGCACATTCCTGCAACAAGCGCTGCAGTGGCGGCCGCGGTGTCTAACTTAGACTTGGTCTCCATTTCTCTTTAGGTGATCAACTCTTGTCCAGAAGTGTGGCAGGGTGTGTGTCGGGAGCTGGGCTGGAGGATCGATGAGTCCATTCAGGACGCATCACACTGGAAGGGCGTCTACCTAAAGGCCAAACTGCGCATGACACAGCTGAAAGACCAGGAGGCCTTTGAGACGTCCTCCCTTATTGGTCACAGTGCTCGAGTATATGCCCTCTACTATAAAGATGGCCTCCTCTGCACAGGTCCGGTTGCTTCTCTTTTTGCTATTGCCAAGCTGTGGAGCCACTACTATGCAAACAGCATGTATCATCACAGCTGGAATGTAGAATCAATTTCAACTAAATCTTTGTTTGTCAACTTTAGTCTTTATGTTCATATCAAGTCCCCTTTCAATTGAAGTGAATTCAGTTTGCGCCCTCGTATAGAATCGGGCCGCTGACTGCTTTGACCTCAATCTTTCCAGGATCTGATGACCTCTCTGCCAAACTGTGGGATGTGCGCACTGGCCAGTGCATTTATGGCATTCAGACACACACGTGCGCCACAGTAAAGTTTGACGAACAGAAGCTGGTGACTGGGTCCTTTGACAACACTATTGCATGCTGGGAATGGAGCAGTGGGTCTAAAATCCAACAGTTCCGTGGCCACACAGGAGCAGGTTGGTGCTATGCTAAGTTCTGATGGGAGCTGCTCATGTTCCTGTCATAGGATCGACTGAAAAGCGAGGTTTTGTTTTCACATGATTATTGGAAACACTATATTTCCTTGACATACACTTGTGTTCAGTCTTCAGTGTGGACTACAACGATGAGCTGGACGTACTGGTCAGCGGCTCTGCAGACTTCACCGTGAAGATCTGGGCGTTGTCTGCTGGCGCCTGTCTCAACACTCTGACTGGACACACGGAGTGGGTGACTAAGGTCAGCTCAGCTCGCTAGGGTCAACGCTCACGCCTTGTGGAGGGAGCTGAACCTGAAAATGCCTGATAGTGAAATGTTTCATCTCCTCCAAAGGTGATACTCCAGAAAAGTGAAGTAGAATCTATGATGCACAGTCCTGGGGACCACATCCTCTTAAGTGCTGATAAGTATGAAATTAAGGTAATGCTGAGAATTCCTGTTTTTGGAGTGTTGTTGTTGTTTCTTAATCATTGTGATGAGAGGCAGTATCGCTGCTGGGGAGCTTTCCACACAGCTTCTCTTTGGCTCGGCCATGTGAACACACTCAGTCGTCCTGGATTCAAGCCCAACACAGAAAAATGGCATTCGACTTCCTGCAAATATGAACAGAACTTTCTATAGTTCTGATCTTGGAAATAATGCAGTACAGTGCTCCAGTGGAGCGATGTGGTACTATGAGTACTATGAACACCTACCTTTGGTGAGCACAGGTGTGAACCTGTGTCTTCTCTGCAGGTCTGGCCATTAGGAAGAGAAATCAACTGCAAGTGTCTGAAGACACTGTCCGTGTCAGAGGACCGCAGCATCAGCCTCCAGCCGCGTCTGCAGTTCGATGGACGCTACATCGTCTGCAGCTCTGACCTCGGAGTTTATCAGTGGGACTTTGCTAGCTTTGAGATTCTCAGGTAAGAACAAAACCACCGGCACGAGATCACAGTATTCACGCAGTTCGCCATGTACGTCCAACATTTCTCTCGGGAACTGTGCAGGATCCATTCAACGCCTGCATGCACACGCTGCCCTGCTCAGTGATTCTGTACATGTGTGGGTTTGTAGGACTGAGAAATTCAATACCAACAGAAACAAGTCATAATGAATGAAGAACGATGACTAACGCAGTATCCTCACTGTTGAAACTGCACAGCCTTAATCCAGTGTTCCTCCGACCGTTGCCAGCATCGCGCTGTGTTTCATGCTGCTCCCTGTTTGGCCCTTTCCAGGGTGATCAAACTCCAGGACCCGGCCAACCTGTCCTTGCTCAGCTACGGCGAGGTGTTTGCGCTCCTTTTTGACAACAGCTACCTTTATGTGTTGGACCTGAGGACAGAGTTGATCTCAGGTCGCTGGCCTCTCCCAGCCTACAGAAAGTCCAAACGAGGGTCCAGCTTCCTGGCCGGCGTGACTTCCTGGCTAAACGGCCTGGATGGGGGCAATGACTCTGGACTGGTTTTTGCTACCAGCATGCCCGACCATAGCATTCACTTAGTATTGTGGAAGGAGAACGGATAGAGGCCAAGTGGGACTGCAGACCACAGATTGCAAGGATATTAGCCGCCATCATAAATACTCTGGAATTTATTAACATAACAGCCAAGATAGATCATGCATGCACCAAAGCTTTTTGTTTTGTAATTGTTTCTTCCTCTGAATCCAAATCTACGCATTGACGGGCAAACACATCCATGTGCATCAGCTCTCCTGTGATGCTGGAATGAATGCTTGCATTTCCAATAAAAAGTGACAGGTGTTGTGCTGATGAGCAGAAATGTTGGTTTCCTTGAAAAAAACAAAAAACAAAAAGCAGCGTTGCCTTAAAAAGAGTTGCTGTAAATAATGGAAAACAGCCTCTTTGATGGAAGGTTTGTGATGATGATGTAAGAATGGGGGGGGGGGGGTTTATTTCAGTTTATTTGCATTCAAGTGTCGGCTTGAGAAATGTGATTTGCCTTTTCAGTTTATTTGATGTTACAACTATAACTATTTGAAATAACTGGCAAATTACAGTTTGTACATTTTAATTTTTCCTGTGTTGTATTTTCCTGATTTACTGTGCTCTAAGATGTCTGTCATTTTAAAGTTGAAATTACTGGTTTCTAGAGGCTATCGATCTACCTGACTTAACTTGCTCCGTTGGGATCTTTTAACTTAATTTTCTGAAGTCTTGAATGCAGCAGAGGATATGATTTGATGCATAGTAGTACGTTCTGTGATTTTAGTGCAGTAACAAAACAAAAATGATTGGCTCCTCCTCTCATACTACAACAAAACTGTTTTCACAGGCCACACATCAAAATGAATTTATTCACCAAACCTCAAAGCCCTGGTTTTCCACGTCCCACCAAAATAGTCTGTTATGTACTAGTCTCTACGTTCCCTCCAATTAGCACTCATTCATGGTCAAAAATGGAAAAAAGGATGTGTATATGATGAAGTAATGTTGAAGATCCATGTAATGGTAATTGCCATTGTTAACAAGCACTGCCCAATTTAAGTTTCTACTACAAAGTTCTTCAAACATTTCAAGTCATTGGAATGAATAAAAGTAGCGACGTGCTGTGTTGTGTTTGTGTATTTGGTCACATCACAAACCGCTGACCTTCTCACCACTTTGAGTACTAGTGTGGTACTAATAAGCGCAGTACAGCCACAGTCAGAGTGCTACCTACTAGCTGCATTAAAATGTTTCTTTTATTTTTTTTCAAAATACAGAAGGATCTTAAATCTTCAGATTAGTTATGGCAGTTAGTATCTCAAGTTTGTGTATCGGTATTTCGTTCTCATTCTATTCAAGACAGGTCCTTAAGCTTATGTTTAACTTTAAAGACTTGGCCTTAAAAGACTGAGGTAGCAAACTTCAGAAATATTCAATTACGAGTAAAGTTGTGATGAAATCATGTCCAATCTGATGGTAACGGCACAGTATTTATTGCGATATAGCGATTTTTGAGACAGCCGGCTCTCTGCTGCCACCTTGTGTTCACAGTGTGTTGCTAAATAGCTAAAATATATCTTAAAATCAATTCAAACTGTCATCAGCATAATCCTTTATCATCCAATCAATTCCAGTGTTTCGATAAAGTATATGAAAGCCATTTGAAAGTAATGATGACGTCACACAGGGTGAAACGCCCAGGCCACGGACGGAGCAGTGACGTCACTGCGTGGTTCGGCTCTGTCATAATGAAAGCGCTGCCCTTCACTTTGACTTTCGCTTTTGGTCAAAGTGAAAGTCAAAGTGAAAGTGGACCTGTCGGTGCTGTCGGTGCTGTCGGTGCTGCGCGGCGGAGCCGTTTCCTTCTCACGAGGTGAGTGATGCTGCTTTCACAGAGAACGAACGGGACTCGAACCGACTCTTGACAAAGTGACAGGTACAGTCATGTACCTGTAGTAGTAGTAGTAGTAGTATAACTATTTTCACGTGACACGCTGCGTTTTCAACAACAATTCTTTAGTTGATTATTATATACGATGACTCGTGTTTTTGCACTGGTGTTCTCTCTCTCTCTCTCTCTCTCTCTCTCTCTCTCTCTCTCTATATATATATATATATAAGTGAAAAACTGATGAAAAACACTGATCTACACATCATCAGGTTTCAGAGAGTAAACACCAGTGCACTATATATATATATTATGGTATAATATAATAATCAACTAAACACCAGTGCAAAAACTATATATATAGTTTTTGCACTGGTGTTTACTCTCTGAAACCTGATGCTGTGCGCATAGTCAACTTTGTGAAGTCGCATATTTGCGGCTTTGTGTGAGGACATGGGAGCGGAGCATAAAGCCTTGCTGTTTCATCCGGAGGTCCGATGGTTGTCGCACGGTTCGGTGCTGGCCCGTGTGTATGAGCTGCGAGAGGAACTTAAAGTGTTTCTGACAAATGAGGGGTCCGATTACGCAAAGCTACTTGCAAGTGATGAGTGGTGAACTGAATGCACGAATGCAAAGCTATTGACTAGCTTGACTGCTGTAAAAACTAAAAACAGAGAGAGACTGAGAGCTGTGGAGGAAGAGCTGTGTGTGTGTCTTTCATCGATTCCTGCCAGGATACCAGCTCTGTGTTCATCCAAACAGGCCCAGGTTTCACACTGAGTGAATAAATATGAATGATTATAAAATACTTTTTTCTTTGTGTTTATTTGATATCTATTCAAGATGTTACAATATAATGTCATTCTTCAATGTTAAAAAATGCTTATATTAACAATATAACACTTATATTGTTAATATAAGCTTTTTTTCACATTTTCAGCTGGTGGTGTGCTGCGGGATTCTTTCAACGAAAGAAATGTGCTTTGGCCCGAATAAGGTTGAAAAACACTGATCTAGAGTGCGCCATCTAGTGGGAAAACATCAGAATTGCAGGGAAAATAAAACATTCACAAGCTTTATTCATTGTGGGTCACTCCTCCTTAGCAGCCAGTTGTTCTTGACAACCTGGGGAAGGAGTTTCCCACTTGTTTACCTGCCTGTGTGCCCAAGCCAGGAAATATGGTGATGCATGTGACTTAGAAGATTCCATGTTTTGTTCTAAACCTGGTGCAGATGAATTGCAGTTGCCTTCCCAGAGACCAGTGAAAGAAAGAGTAAAGTGCAAACGTGGAGTAATACGCTGCCTTGACTATTAGAAAATGAGTAATGGCTGAACTAAAATTCTTAATTTGTATATTTATTTTTTCTTCATATTTTGTGTTAAAAAATAAAAATAAAGATATTTAAGAAGATTGGAATGTTTTTATCAGAGCTTTTCTTGTGGAAAACCTGAGGCGGCCTCCCAGGTAAATTGAGTTTTAGCCCCCTGCTTGACTATGACTTGTGTTTTTGCACTGGTGTTGTCGGATCTGAAAGCTGATGATGTGTAAATGATCCTGGTCTCTCTCTCTCTCTCTCAGACCCCGAGGACCAGCCATGGCCGAACAGGAGGAACACTTCTCTCAGGATGCCAATCCTCACAGAGACGATGCGAGCTTCGCCAGCGTGAGTCGGGCCTCTTCCTCCTCCTCCTCCTCCTCCTGCCCTGCAGATGGAGGAAGCGCACCAGGAGGTGAAGGCGGGCAGAAGGAGCAGGACGCTGCGTCCCGTTGCCTGCTGGGTAACCTGAAGCAGGGCCACAAGAAGGCGGGGCCGCTGACCTTCAGCAGCACGCACACCGTCCTCATCGATGTGAGAATCTGCCCCGGCGCTGCACACTCGCTTCCCGGAGGCCGTCGTGGTTGTGACCCTGTGGTTGTTCCCACAGGTGACCCTGTTCAACGCCTCCGGACAGCTTCTGCCCCAGGAGGGGAGGAGCCTGTGGCACAGCAGCTTTGTGAAGATGCCGTGTTCGCCAGCCAGCGTCGTCACCGTCAAGGCCGGATGGAGGAAGGTGTGTCGGCCGATCTTGTTTGTTTAAATAGCTCTGCCCACTGACGCGCCCCTCAGGAGAGCTGTGTAATTAGCTCCAGGGCGCTTTGAAATGCTGGACCGTGGACGAGCAGGTAAGAGAGCGACCTGCCCTCGGCGCCGTCATCGTTCACTTTTCCTCCCTCTCGGTGAGTATTGAAGCAAAGGAAAACAGGAAGCGCCGCAGGAAGTTCAGTCTCAGACGCCGAAATGCCATCTGTTGGAGACCCGTGTCTCTCCTGTGTCCACAGCAGTCCACGCCGGTGTGCCGGTGGGACATTATCTCCAAGAAACTGGGCAGTCTGGCAAGGAAGACTGAGGTAGAAGTGGAAGATGTTCAGGTGCGCGAGCAGCGTCCACGTGACGCATGTCATACACGTCATATATCAGGCAGCCGCTACCATAACATCTCCAACCTTCCACATTCCCTTCCTGTCTGTCTGAAGGACGCCATCCTCAAGTTTAACCCGGCGTACAAAGACGAGTGGACGTTTGACGCCCTCCACTCCTTCGTCAAGGTGGGCGTTCCTCACCCTCAAGGTCAGCGCTCTGACCCCATGACTCGACCCGTCAATGACCAGGACGACCTGTGTCTCGTTAACCTTCCTAGTGCATCCCCAAAGAAGAAAACTTCTTCCCCACTCTGTTTCCAAAAATGGCAGCTCTGGCGCTGAGCCTCCCCCAGCACGTGAAGAAGGTAACCCCGGGGTCTGGTGACGCCGTGTCTCGCTCACGACGGCTGACGGCAGTGTGTTGCCGTTTTTTTTTTCCAGGCCATCCCGCTGCTTCAGAAGGGGCAAAGCGCCGTCGTCACCCTGTCACAGGTCCAGATAGCGTGCCTGCTGGCCAACGCCTTTTTCTGCACCTTCCCCCATCGCAACACGTCCAGGCCCAACGCCGAGTACCGCGACTACCCCACCATAAACTTCAGCAGGCAAGGCAGCGACACAAACCCCCGTGCACGGTCTCGGCGTTGCGTGCGCCGCGCTTGAGCCCGCCTGCTGACTGTCACTGTGGCCACAGGATTTTCAGAACGTGGTCAGAGCTGAAGAAGGAAAAGCTGCGCGCCATCATGCACTACTTCCGCGTGGTCACAGGCGAACGTGAGTTGCTGCTGAACCTCCAGCTCCCTGTGTGGGACGTCTCGGTCAAGTCCCCGCTGTCCTCTGGTGTCTCCGCAGACACCAAACCACGAGGGCTGGTGACGTTTGAGAGGCGTGGCCTGACTGAGTCCCAGGTGCCGAACTGGAGAAGGTAGGAAGTTTACAAACAGGACTCGAACCTCAGATCGACACAAAACGACCAAAAAAGAACTGGGTCGGTCTCTCCTCTGTGGACAATGAGCGCTGCTGCAGAAATTAATGCCACTTTTTTTTTTTTTCGGGGGCTGGGGGAAGCTGCGATGAGACGTTGTCCAGGCTGCACGTGACATCCAAGGGCAACATCCAGGTGGACGGCGCCGGGCTGTTACAGGTGAACGTGCGAAGCAGCCGTGACCTGTGCGTAAGACACACTTACTGCATGTGTGCGTGTGTGTGTGTGTGTGTGCAGGTGGATTTTGCCTCCTCCCTGATCGGCGGGGGGGTGCTGGGCACCGGGCTGGTGCAGGAGGAGATCTTGTTCCTGATGAATCCGGAGCTGATCGTGTCCCGCCTCTTCACCGAGCGGCTGGACGACAACGAGTGTCTGATGGTTATAGGTTGGTTTGGTGAAGTTTTATTTTTTTACGCATACCGTATATTCACTTTATGAATTAAGTTAATTTTTTTACGCATACCGTGTATATTCACTTTATAAATGAAGTAATTTTTTTTTACGCATACCGTGTATATTTACTTTATGAATAAGTTAATGTTTTTTTTACGCATACCGTGTATATTCACTTTAGGAATGAAGTAATTTTTTTTTACGCATACCGTGTATATTCACTTTAGGAATGATTTTTTTTTTTTTTGCTGTGTCCCAGGCTCGCAGCAGTTCAGCCAGTACTCCGGTTTCGGAGGCAGCTTCGAGTGGGCGGGGCCTTATGAAGACAAGCTGGAGCGGTACGAGGCCGGCTGCTTTGTTTTTATTCCGTGTCTGGTGTGGCTTGGTTCTGAGCTGTGGGTGGCCCTCGCAGGGACGAGTGGGGCCGGCGCCAGAGGCACATCGTAGCCATCGACGCTCTGTACTTCAAAGACGGGCACGCGCAGTACAGCATGATCAAGGTCACACGGGAACTGAACAAGGTGCGTTCTCGTTTTTTTGTTTTTTGTGCACGTTCTATTCATCCGCTGCCGTCACATGATCTAACCGTGTGCCCGAAGGCGTTCTGCGGATTCCAAGGCTCTGGGGACCACGAGCCGGACATTGCCACTGGCAAGTGGGGTTGCGGCGCCTTCAACGGAGACCCCCAGTTGAAAGGTTTGGACTTGCTCCGCACCCCCCCCCCATCACTTTACGGTGCAGCCATCATGAGCCGTTTCCTCTCTCCACCCTCAGCTGTCATCCAGCTGATGGCGGCGGCCAAGGCCCGCAGAGGCCTGGCCTTCTTCACCTTCGACGACGAAGACCTGGCCACCGGCCTGCGGCAGCTCTACAACCTGCTGGTCAGAGAAGGGATTACAGTCGGTGAGAGCCCCGCCCCCTCCTTGTCTTTAATACTTTCACATGTTGTTTACAGCCTGGTGATTTTTATTTTTAACGTCTTCCTCTCAGGGAGGCTGTACGGACTTCTGGAGGACTACTGCACGGCTCGCCAGGCCCACGACGCCGTTCACGTGCACCTGTTCGATTTCATCAGAGACGCTGTCGTGCGACAGGGTCCAGAAGTCAGCAGTGAGGCCCCGCCCACCTCTTCATTATTAGTGACGTTCTGAACCGGTTATGATCCACGCTTGTGCACTAATCAAATATTTAAATTGATTTCAAAGTAAAACGCTTTAACAAAAGTCTGAGGATGGGTTTCATCACCTGGGGAAAAAAATGGCATTTTATAATTTGTAGCTTAAAACAACGAACGACCTCCTCCAGTGGTGGGACTTGATCTACGACAACGAAGGAAAAGTTGCAAAGTGTACCTTTTATTATTATTGCAATTCTAAGTGTTCTTAAATGGTATCTGAGAGGTCGTGACCCCTGGTTTGGAATCATTAGTTAAACCGAAAACACTGTCTGTTTAGTTTCGGACTTTAGATTCACTGCTTTAATAACAAACCCCACTAAATGCGAGCAATAAAAAAAACCTTTTCTTCTCTTCATCTTTTTGCCGCCACAATTTTATTATCAAAAGCAAAACTGGCGTTCCCAGTCACGTCGAGGGTTAGGGTCCAGCAACTGCACACAGGAAATGAGGAAAAAAATAAAAAGCAGCAGAAGCTCCTCCCCTCATTTCGTCAAAAATGGAGGACGTTCACATCTTCAAGGTTGACATTCTTCAATGCAAAACTTTTGGCCAAAAATACAGCACACTTTGGTTTTTGAACAGAAACTCCTGAGGTATAATTTCTGAGTGAGCTCATAGAAAAACAGTCCGTTTAAAATGAAGAAGATTCCCCGACGAGGAACCGCCTCCAGTAGGCTCACCACCCGCAGGAGGTCTCAGAAGGGACTGGTCCAATGTGATTTGGGTGGCAGTCGTGGGCGGGGGCCCCTGCTTAGGCTGCTACCCCCGCGACCCGGTTCCCACTTGTTTACCTGCCTGTGTGCTCACATGTGCCCAAGCCAGGAAATATGGTGATGCATGTGACTTAGAAGATTCCATGTTTTGTTCTAAACCTGGTGCAGATGAATTGCAGTTGCCTTCCCAGAGACCAGTGAAAGAAAGAGTAAAGTGCAAACGTGGAGTAATACGCTGCACCGCAACAAAGTCAATGTATCTAGAGTGCACCATCTAGTGGGAAAACATCAGAATTGCAGGGAAAATAAAACATTCACAAGCTTTATTCATTTAATTTTTTCAAGTTTGGTGGGCCGGATTAAAACGTTTAACGGGCCGCATATGGCCCCCGGGCTGTAGTTTGCCCATGCCTGGTTTAGAGGTAGGGCCCATGCAGGGTATAAAGGTGTATGTGTAAGGGTGTGGGCCAGGGTTAGGTTTAGGGTTAGGGTTGGGGCTAGGGGCTAGGGATAGGGTTAGGGTTAGGGTTTGGGGCTGGGGTTAGGGTTAGGGTTAGGGTTTGAAATTGTTGTTAGGGTTAGAGCGAGAGTCAGAGCAGGGTTTAAAGTTGCTTGTAGGTTTAGAGCTAGGGTCCATTGGTCACGGTTTTTACTGCTAGATCTAAGGTTGGCGTTAGGGTTGTGTGAGAATGAGGAGAGGAATTGAAACTGGTATCAGAGTGTCTGGATAGCTCAGTGGTAGAGCGCGAGGCCTGGAGATCCCAAGTTGGTGGGTTCAAATCCCAGTTGTGGGTGGTTTGTTGGTTAGGGTTGTGTGAAAACAAACATTTAACTTTTTTTCAGGATTTTTTGTGATAGATTGAGGCAAAAGGTTCATGACACAAGCACCTCGAGGGGTTAGGGTTAGGGTTAGGTCGAGGGGGGGCACACCCCAGCGCACCAACCTCTTGTGTCACCAACCTGGTGCCTCAACCCACGACACCCAGCCCCCGACACCCTACCCAACCTAAGACAAACACCTGAAGAAGCCCTTCGGATGAAGGACAAAACGTTTTCAATGCCAAGAAAGAAATCCAGTTGCCTTGACTAAATGATCACCTGATTCCTGTGCATATGACCAGCAGATGGCGGTGTGATCATTTTTTTTTAAAGAAATTATTCCTGTGATAAGCACATATGACCAGCAGAGGGCGGTGTGATCTTTTTTTTTAAAGAAATTATTCCTGTGATAAGCACATATGACCAGCAGATGGTGGTGTGATCATTTTTTAGAAATTATTCCTGTGATAAGCACATATGACCAGCAGAGGGCGGTGTGATCATTTTTTTTTTTTTTTTTAGAAATTGTTCCTGTGATAATAATGTGACAATTTGGCACATGATGAGAGGAGTGGTCCACTTCCACCACACCCTTCCACATGTGTTAATGGCCCACTCATGTGACCTATTGTCACATAACGAGGGGAATGACCGATACTCACAGCTCCACCCACATCCAGAGATATATCTCCTGGTTTTTTCCCAATCAAACCAGAACTGAAGAAGCCCTTTGGATGAAGGACGAAACGTTTTCAATGCCAAGAAAGAAATCCAGTTGCCTTGACTAAATGATCACCTGATTCCTGTGCATATGACCAGCAGATGGCGGTGTGATCTTTTTTTTTTTAAAGAAATTATTCCTGTGATAAGCACATATGACCAGCAGATGGTGGTGTGATCATTTTTTAGAAATTATTCCTGTGATAAGCACATATGACCAGCAGAGGGCGGTGTGATCTTTTTTTTTTTAAAGAAATTATTCCTGTGATAAGCACATATGACCAGCAGATGGTGGTGTGATCATTTTTTAGAAATTATTCCTGTGATAAGCACATATGACCAGCAGAGGGCGGTGTGATCTTTTTTTTATTTTAGAAATTATTCCTGTGATAAGCACATATGACCAGCAGATGGTGGTGTGATCATTTTTTTTTTTAGAAATTGTTCCTGTGATAATAATGTGACAATTTGTCACATGATGAGAGGAGTGGTCCACTTCCACCACACCCTTCCACATGTGTTAATGGCCCACTCATGTGACCTATTGTCACATAACGAGGGGAATGGCCAATACTCAAAGCTCCACCCACATCCAGAGTTATATCTCCTGGTTTTTTCCCAATCAAACCAGAACTGAAGAAGCCCTTTGGATGAAGGACGAAACGTTTTCAATGCCAAGAAAGAAATCCAGTTGCCTTGACTAAATGATCACCTCATACCATGTATATTTACTTTATGAATAAGTTAATGTTTTTTTTACGCATACCGTGTATATTCACTTTAGGAATGATTTTTTTTTTTTTGCTGTGTCCCAGGCTCGCAGCAGTTCAGCCAGTATACCGGAGGCAGCTTCGAGTGGGCGGGGCCTTATGAAGACAAGCTGGAGCGGTACGAGGCCGGCTGCTTTGTTTTTATTCCGTGTCTGGTGTGGCTTGGTTCTGAGCTGTGGGTGGCCCTCGCAGGGACGAGTGGGGCCGGCGCCAGAGGCACATCGTAGCCATCGACGCTCTGTACTTCAAAGACGGGCACGCGCAGTACAGCATGATCAAGGTCACACGGGAACTGAACAAGGTTCTGAACCGGTTATGATCCACGCTTGTGCACTAATCAAATATTTAAATTGATTTCAAAGTAAAACGCTTTAACAAAAGTCTGAGGATGGGTTTCATCACCTGTGGAAAAAAATGGCATTTTATAATTTGTAGCTTAAAACAACGAACGACCTCCTCCAGTTGCAAAGTGTACTTTTTATTATTATTGCAATTCTAAGTGTTCTTAAATGGTATCTGAGAGGTCGTGACCCCTGGTTTGGAATCATTAGTTAAACCGAAAACACTGTCTGTTTAGTTTCGGACTTTAGATTCACTGCTTTAATAACAAACCCCACTAAATGCGAGCAATAAAAAAAACCTTTTCTTCTCTTCATCTTTTTGCCGCCACAATTTTATTATCAAAAGCAAAACTGGCGTTCCCAGTCACGTCGAGGGTTAGGGTCCAGCAACTGCACACAGGAAATGAGGAAAAAAATAAAAAGCAGCAGAAGCTCCTCCCCTCATTTCGTCAAAAATGGAGGACGTTCACATCTTCAAGGTTGACATTCTTCAATGCAAAACTTTTGGCCAAAAATACAGCACACTTTGGTTTTTGAACAGAAACTCCTGAGGTATAATTTCTGAGTGAGCTCATAGAAAAACAGTCCGTTTAAAATGAAGAAGCTTATTTTCTGTTCCTTAAAAAGTAAAACAGATTAAAACAGATTAAAACAAACAAAAAAAAATAAAAATCAAAAAATCAAACTAAAAACTAAAGCTAAAACTCTCTCCGGGAAAATTCATTTGGTTTTAAAGTTCTACATTCACTGCAGGTGACCTCGGCACAGTAACAGTGTCAAAGGTCAGGAGGTCGCTTCCACACTGAACGCTGCGTCCAGCAGACGCCGTAGCTCCGTCAGGTGCGTCTGTTTGTTGCCTGTGGCTGGAGCCGCCGCGGGGTCCCGGCCGGCGTACCTGCACGCACACACACACACACACACGCTGTTAATGACGCTCAGAGTCGTGCGAAACGCTCGCTCGGCTGTTCAAGGTGAGCTGACCAGATGGGGCGGGCGTGGCTGACGGCGGTGCTGACACGGGGATGGATGTAGTCGTAGTAGCCCTGGTTCTTGTGCTCCTCCTGACACCAGAGCAGGTCGGCGTTGGCGTAGCGGTCGGCCTCCGCTCTCACCAGGTCGAAGGGGAACGGCGAGAGCTGAGAGGAGGAGGAGGAGAAGAAGAAGAAGAAGTAGAGTTGTGCTTTTCCAGGGGCGACAGTGGACTAGGGGGCGTTACCTGTTCGACACGGACGACAGCGACCGCGGCGTCCATGCCCCTGTTCCTGCGCTCCCGGGTCAGCTCGTAGTAAATCTTGCCGCTGCAGAAGATGACCCTCTTCACCGCCTCGGGCCTGGCGGCGGCCAGCCCGTCATCAGGGATCACACGCTTGAAGTGGGTGCCTGCCGGAATGAGGGAGCGCGCTCGGTTACACCCACGTCCTGAATCGGAATTTCTCTTACTGGCCTCGTGAATTAACTGGTCGGTGCTCGCCTGGCAGCATGTCGTCAAAGCTGGACCTGGCCTCCGGGTGGCGCAGTAGCGACTTGGGCGTGAACACAATCAGCTGGAGGGGGAGGAATAAAAAAAAAAACACGGTGAGCGAGCGACGCCGCGTGATCGGCTGCGAGGGGGGAGGGTCTGTCGCGCACGTACGGGTTTCCTGAAGGGCTGCAGGATCTGCCTGCGCAGGACGTGGAAGAAGTTGGCGGGCGTGGAGCAGTTGACCACGATCCAGTTGCAGTCGTGTAGCTGGCGCGCCGCCACGTCCTCGGATGGCGTCTGACAAGGGAAAATGCAGAGGTGAGTCAAGAAAGCGTCCGCCGGCTCCAACGCGGCGGCGACGCCTGCCACGAGCCGACTGGACTCACGGGGAAAACGTCCGGGTCGTCGTTGCACATCTGCAGAAACCTCTCGGGACGCGCAGACGAGTGCTCCGGGCCCTGAGGGAGGGGGAGGGGACGGACGGACGCAGAAACCCAAATCAGATCCGCTGCATTTTGTTGAAATCGGCTGCGCCCGTTCGGGCCTTCGCGGGGCGCTTCCTACCATTCCCTCCATGCCGTGAGGCAGCAGCAGCACGATGCCGTTTTGTCTGACCCACTTGGTCTGACCTGAGCTGATGAACTGGTCGATGATGCACTGGGCCGTGTTGTGGAAGTCTCCAAACTGGGCCTCCCACAGGACCAGCGCGTTGGGGCTCGCCATGGCGAAGCCCAGTTCAAAACCTGCATAAAAGAGGACAGAGCGATGTGAAGGGTCATCACCGGAGCCTCGAACTTCAGTACCATGACACTGAGTACACCGAGTACTGCTCACCCAGTGCTGCGTACTCAGACAGAGAGCTGTTGCAGACGGTGTACGGCGCCTGGTCGGGCCAGATGTGGTTCATGGGGATGCAGATCCTCTTGTCCACGTTCTGGTCGTGGAGGACGTGGTGCCGATGGCTGTGGAGCGAACCAGCGGAGAAACAATAACGCGTGTGTGTGTGTGTGTGTGTGTGTGTGTGTGCGCGTGTGTGTGGTACCTGAACGTGCCCCTCTCCACGTCCTGCCCGCTCAGGCGCACGTGGATCCCCTCTTTGAGCAGCGAGCCCAAGGCCATGTACTCGCCCAGAGCCCAGTCGCACACCCGCTCGGCCACCATGTTGGCGCGGCCCTTCAAAACGCGATGCAGGCCTGGAGGCACAGACGCACGGGCAGAGAAGGGTTGGTTCTAAAGAGCCGGACGGCAGGGAGGAGGAGGAGGAGAGAGAGAGAGAGAGAGAGAGAGAGAGAGAGAGAGCAGGACGCACCCCCGTGGATGGTGAAGTCCTCCACCGGGACAGACGCAGCCACGGTTCCGATGTGGCCCAGCTCCTCCTCACTGATGCCGGTCGACGGGCAGCTCAGACTCCTTGGGCGACCGTCCACGGCGAAGAACCCTGAGAGATGCGACACAGACGTGCAACGGTGACACACGTGCACCTTAACACTGCGACGACCACACCCCCGCCTCGGCTCGTACCAGGCCACGGCGAGTCGAGCCAGTTCTTGACGTGAAGGATCTTCTCGTCTTTGGAGCGAGCGTACGCCTCCTCGCAGACTCTGTCGTACCCCGCCACCTCCTCCTGAAAGAGACACGTGCGCTTTATCGCATCCCTGACGCAAGCGTCGTGGGCGTGTCACCGGCGTGCGGGGCGGCCTCACCTCGTACTCCTGCGCCGTGACGACCCCGTCGCTCACGAGCTTCTCGGCAAACTTCTGCAGGACCCCTTTCTGCTTCTTGATCCTCTTGTACATCAGCGGCTGAGTGAACATGGGCTCGTCCATCTCGTTGTGGCCGTTGCGTCTGTAACACACCTGCGAGGAAAGACACACACACACACTGCTGGAACGGCACAGGTATCACAGGTTTATTACTGAAAGGCTCCCTTTATGTAATGTGAGCCTTAATTAAAAAAAAAAAAGAAGCCCTTATCCTGTATAATGACAATAAAGCCTCTTGAGATGATTATATTATATAATTTATTATTTTTCTGTCTTAACAAGAACAAATGAGCAGCACTCTGTCATGACATATCTGATAATATAATAGACTATTATAACATTATGTTGTATCATGTTAAGACAGAAAAATAATAAAAAATAAATATAAAATAATAGAAAAATATATTATATAATAATATTATATTTTCAGATATGACAAGTGTGCTGCTCATATGTTCTTGACAAAAAACAATTCTTTGTCTGCAGACAAATATTTACGTTTACAGCAATTACTCCAGCTACAATAAAGACATGTTTGCGTGTACGTGCGTATGCACGTCGACATGCAAATTCATGTCAAGGAACATTTAAACAGGACTATTGCGTCGTATAAAAATAACGACTAAATTGTCGTGTCTTAAATCTGTCAAAAACGTCATGTGCTAAGTTGGATTTTCTGATTGTATATTTCAAAATAAAAGGTCACATTTGTTATTTCAAAATAAAAAAACAATAATAATAGTTGAGCGGACTCACTCACCAGGTCAACCACGACGTCTTTGTGGAAGTTGTTCCTCCACTCCGCCGCCACCTTGCACACGTACGTCACAGCCTCCGGGTCGTCGGCGTTGACGTGGAAGATGGGCGCGTTCACCACCCGCGCCACGTCTGTGGGGTAAGGAGACGAGCGCGCCATCCGGGGGTCTGTGGTGAAGCCGATCTGCGGGGGGAGGGGGAGCAGCAGCGGCATTACAGCTGCCCGCCTGCATGCGGTGAGGCGAGCCGGGCTGGAGCGTACCTGGTTGTTGACCACCACATGGATGGTGCCGTGGGTGGTGTAGGACGGCAGGTCAGACAGGTGGAACGTCTCGTACACGATTCCCTGGCCCGCAAACGCGGCGTCGCCGTGGAGCAGGATGGACATCACCTGCAGAACCAGGACCCACTTTTAATCCAGGTTTAGGGGAAAAAAACGACCACGTGTGAAGCGTGTTTAGGTCACCCTCTTGCCCTCCGTGTCCCCGCAGTAGAACTGCTCCGCCTTGGTCTTCCCCTGCACCACAGGGTCCACCGCCTCCAGGTGGGACGGGTTGGCCATGAGGGACATGGAGACGAGTTTGGCGCTGGCGCGGTTCATCTGTTTGTGGTACATCCCTAAATGGTACTTGACGTCGCCGGACCCCTGCGAGCAGGAAACTGGAGCGGTTAGTGGGTTCTTCTACTTTTGATGATGATGGAGTCAAAAATCCAGAGGTAACATTTAAAGGAATGCTTCGAAAATGGCGTAAATCTGCTGAGTCATGCTGTTGAAACCGAAGCTACAGCGACGGGGAGGCGCTAGCCTGGATTGCGGAGGATCCACACAGCTGGTTAATAAAATAAATGTCTCAGCAAAGGGACAGCGATTTGAAGTTTTAACAAAGTTTTAAAAACCAGCGTCGCTCAGGCTACCGTGTCCAGTCAAGCTAACCTGGCTATTAGCGCTCAACTAAGTCTCGCGGTTTTCCTTCCACACGCGACGCCGTGTGATCTGTGATTGCCGATGACCTGCCGGTGTGTTCTTGTGCTTTTGCTACTGTCCGTGCTCTTTTACTTCCGCGCTCTGTGACATCACGCTACTGTCCTTGTCCCACCTCGTCTGCGGCCTCCAGTCTGGAGTCAAACTGGCAGAAGATCTGGTCCAGCTCTTTGCGGATGACGTTGGCGAGCACGTTGAGCCGACCTCTGAGGACACACACACACACACCAACGGTCAGCTTTGTCAGAGACGGCCGACGGCGGTGGCACTGGCAGCACGGCGTTCACCTGTGAGGCATCCCCATGATCACGCTCTCCACGCCGCTCTGGCTGGACCGGTCGATGATGGCCTTGAGGGCGGGGATGAGCACTTCGCAGCCTTCCAGGCCGAACCGCTTCTCCGACGACCACTTCCTCTGGAGGAACTCCTCGAATCTGTGAACAGGTGGCGGCGCTGGCGCGTCACACTCTGTTCTCAGAACACACCCCCCACCCCCCAGCCAGGAGAACCAGGCCCCTCCCCTCCAGGCTTTTCCAGGTGATTACAGACCTGGTGGACTGGATCATTCTGGCCAGCAGAGTCCTCTTCTCGTGCACGCCACAGTGCATGACCCCCGGCGTCTCAAACTTCCGTCGGATCCAGTTGCACTGCTCCACGTCGTTGATGAACATGAATTCCACGCCGATGTGCTGACAGTAGGCGGCCTGGAGGGGAGCGTACGATGACATCACACCCTGATATTCGATTCAATATCAACCAAGAATTATTTCTCGCTTTCAGCAGAATTAAATATTACTGGCATTTTTTTTTTAAATCTAGTATGTCATACAGAATTTATCTGATTTGATTTTACAATTTCATTAGTTAGTCTGATCCTACTTTCTATAATATTGTGAAATAAATTTATTTTCTTTGGATTTATCCTTCAGGGTACTGAACATTTCTTTTTATTTTTTATTTCTTTTTATATTTTTATATTTTATATTTTATATTCGATTCTATGTGACATTGTGCTGGTTCCAAACCGGTGCCATTAATTTTTTTTTTTTACCTCGAGCCGGCGTATAATTTCTCTCAGTGGCAGCGTGGTCTCGCCACCGCCAATGAAGGTGGTGGCGGGGAGGCGGAACGCCTTGTCCAGGTCGGACTCTGCCAGGCCGTACAGACCTGTGGTGGACAGATGTTTTTGAATTGTTTTTTAGTGGATTTCGGATCATTTTGATGCGCTGAATCCAAAAATCACCATGTTTTGCTCAGTCAGGTCAACTTCCTGAACTCAGCTACAACTTTGTTTTTGTTTACAAGTACGGATATTTCCACATCATGTGATGCAAAATTCTTTTAGATTTCTTGCAATAAACTAATTCTGATCTGCTGAGAATTCGATGGGTTCAAAGAAACGGAAGCTCGTGCCCTGAACTTTGCACAATGACGACGTAACGTTCAATTTACAAAGTTTGAAACATTTACTTCATACATTCTGTTAGAAAACGATGGTTTTTTCTCCTCCTTAAACATTTTTTGGACGAGAAATATTCAACTGATAATCGATTTAGTCAGAAGTTTGGATTTTTCAAAATCAAAGTTGCACAAAAACCTGACCTGGTTGAGAAAAACGGATGTCGTTTTTGGATTCAGCGGTGCAAAATCGTCCTAATTCAATTGAAAAAAACCAGACAACTTACAAAAAATGTAATAATTTATACGTTACATCCAAGCGGTTTTATCTTTAAACTCGGAACACCGACGTCATTTAATCTGTTTTAGCTTCTTCCCAGAAATGATCCAATCACAAAGAAACAGACGGTGTGAGAGGGGGTGGGGCTCCACAGTGACAGCGTGGCCGCGCCAAAGATAAGATGTGGCGGTGACGAGGCGGAGGGAGCACGGTTGTTTGCGTCTGTCTGTGCACGTTGCTCTGACAAGAGGGATCTTTAGACACCCCCCACCCCCATCCACGTAAAAACATGTGTTCCACGAGGTTCCAGAGAGGAGGGGCCGTGGACGGTCCAGCGCTTCAATCGAGCAGCGATCTTATCACACGGCTGAGCAAAGGTTAACCATGGCCGACAAACACACACACACACACACACACACACACACACACCACTGGATGGATTTATTAATGGTGAACGAGCAGCATGAGCTCAAGGAAACAGGTCTCAGGACCTTGAGCCATCACGTCACATGTTCTTCACAATGAGAGAACTCTGGAGCCACACCGCCGCCGCCACCACACAAAGCTCCTCGCATTGACCCCGAACAATGCCTCCACGAGTGGTGGAAACATCCGAGCGCAACACGTGACAATCCCCCCGTGTGTGAACCCAGAGGCCCGGGCCAAGGGCTGCAGCACTGCTGCTCAGTCTCAGCTGGTGTAACCACGGCGGCAGCGTCTTATCTGGCTTTGCCGGACCACGCCTTCCTAGGCAAGAAACAGGACAAACGGGCGCGAGCAGTCACGTGCATCACGCCATCGCCGACTGGTTCGAATAAACGTAAATAAACAACAGCGTAGCTGTGTTCGAGGGCGTGCGTGGGCGGCCGCGAGGAGATCGGGGTCAGAAGGTTAAGGGCGACCAGCGTGTGCGCGGCTCGTCGTGTGGGTGCGGCCCTTTGATGTGTGTGTGTGTGGGGGGGGGGGGGGGGGGGAACCTTTCTCACCCGGGGGGGGGGGAGAGGAACCTTTCTCACCCACGTTCTGGAAGCCAACGGCGCAGGGGGCGTCATCGAAGTCGACACAGCTGATGTCCAGGGGATCCAGCTTGGCCACGTGGTGCCCGCGTACCTGTGCCAACACAACAGCACGTTGACGTCGCGTCGCACTTGTTTACACCGCCACCCGACGGGAAGGTGTCGGCCCGACAGCGGCCGAGGGGCAAAGGTCGCTGCCAGAGTCCACGCAGCAGACAGCCTGAGTACTTCTGTACAAATACACATTCTACTCAACTTAATACCACCTGAGAGTTAGGGTTAGGGTTAACAGCGTGTTGTTAGGGCTAGGGTTATGGTTAGGGTTAACAGCGTGTTGTTAGGGCTAGGGTTAGGGTTAGGGTTAACAGCGTGTTGTTAGGGCTAGGGTTAGGGTTAGGGTTAACAGCATGCTGTTAGGGCTAGGGTTAGGGTTAGGGTTAACAGCATGTTGTTAGGGCTAGGGTTGGGGTTAGGGTTAACAGCATGCTGTTAGGGCTAGGGTTAGGGTTAGGGTTAACAGCATGTTGTTAGGGCTAGGGTTGGGGTTAGGGTTAACAGCATGTTGTTAGGGCTAGGGTTAGGGTTAGGGTTAACAGCGTGTTGTTAGGGCTAGGGTTAGGGTTAGGGTTAACAGCATGCTGTTAGGGCTAGGGTTAGGGTTAGGGTTAACAGCATGTTGTTAGGGCTAGGGTTGGGGTTAGGGTTAACAGCATGTTGTTGGGGCTAGGGCGAGGGTTAGGGTTAGGGTTAACAGCATGTTGTTAGGGCTAGGGCTAGGGTTAACAGTCACCTGGTACGCTCGTATGAGGGAGTGTACTGCGAGATGATCCTTCACCAGCTTCTCTACGTGGGGCTGAGCTCCAGCCGACGCCGGGACGCTGGCCCGGCCCTCAGAGGCCCCAGTATCAGCGTTGCGGAAGAACGTGTCCCAGGACTGCGGGGAGGAAGAGAAGGATGGCGTACTTTAAGATACGTGGATATTATCTGCTCTAAAACATTGTTTTGTCCATATATAACAGATCAAGTGATAAAGTCAAAAAGATCCGTTGACAGAAGGAGGCAGCAAATCCTGCCGCTGGTTTCACAAAGACCTGAAGATGACTCGAAATACCAGATCACCAGCTTTAACAGTTAATGGTGAAAGACGAGAGTTAAAGTCACCAATATTTATCTCCGTCATGGCAACAGACTAATGAGCCGATCTCGAGTCAGGATCATAAAGATGGAGCTGACGCAGGTGTGGTATGATTAACCTTTTTTTGCTCTCAGATCCATGTGTATTTTCAGGCTCATTTTTCAGCTGTGTTTGTGCATTGATGACATCACCACAATGTGTTTCCTCGCGTCTGCCGGCGTCGGCCGGTTCCAGCCACTGTTTCCGGTTCAGCAGAGAAGAGGAACCACAAACATGTCTCCAGCATGTGTGAGAGAGAGAGAGCAGGTTCATCCGGTTGCTGATGCTGAGCGACGACCTGAGTGGAAATTCCAGCAGGTTCTCCCAGGCGTATTTCCTGTCTGTCCTCGTGTCTTGCCGAGAGCTGCCATTTCCTGGCATTTCTCCTCCCATCCAGATCCTCAACGTTCTCTAGATCCCATCAAACACCTCCCAGCACTCGGCACAGCCTCCAACAAGCCAAATGAACTCTTTTTACATCACCTCCTGAAAATCAAAATGTGTCGAGGTTTCTCCTGTTGTTCCAGGAAAGCGCCTCAGCGACTTCACCGCGCGCTGACCTCACATTACGTTTGTTCTCCAATGAACAGCGGCGTCTTTAGAAAGGGGCCGATGAACGTCATCTTTGTGTCTGAAGATGCAGTAGAGCAGGGCGTGTCCAAACTTTTTGCCAAGAGGGCCTGATTTGGCCAGGTGAAAATGTGTGGGGGGGGCGACCATGGCGCACATTTCATTTTTTCACATGGGACACAAATAAAGCGAAACACGTTTTTACCAAAAATCCTTCTGCCTTTGACCACAGGAAGTGAAAAAAAATAATTTGAAAATTACATATTTTTCAGTATCAAATGCAATACTGTAAACTTCTAAATTCTAAATTGAAATATTAATTAAAATATTTCAACTGACAATAAATGAAAATATTTTACTTGCTTTTGAATTTTTCAAAAATTAAAAAGGTTTTGTATTTCAATGAAAAAAATAGGATTTCTTACTAGTTCCTGTTTTATTTTGGTAAGGCTTTTCTGGTCTAAACTAAACTTCAGCCCATTTCAATGAAAAAAATGCTCAAGTTTTGTTGAAATTCTTTTTGTACACGTGTATTTTCATGAAAGACAGACAAAGAAAAGAGGGGAGTGTATTAAGCGAGAGGGGTCACGAGCAAACAATCAAGAATCAGGGAAGACGGACACAGGAAGAACAGAAAAGCCTTACCAAAATAAAACAGGAAGTTACCAAAACACTAACAACATTAACTTCACCAGCACTGCTGACAGCCGTGTGTAACAGCGGGCCAGTTGAAATGTGGACACGCCTGCAGTAGATGTACGCTGAGGGGTTTTTAACAGACAGATTCAACTGGCGGTATTTTAAATGAGGTCATTTTCACGTGTTAGTCACTCCCTCTGTACGCTCCACTTTTAAAACACGTGTGTGTGCAAACAGCGAATGCACAGAAAGTGTTTGGGTGACCTTTTCCCCCGCTCAGTGTTGGAGGTTAAAGGTTAAAGGTATGAAAACTGCGACTGTGAACAGTACCTTGTGCACGTTTCGGGGGTTCTCCAGCCACGCGTGGTACATCTCCTCTACGTAGTTTGAGCTCATGCCATTCAGGAAGGGCTCAGTGGTCACGGACGTGTTCGCGCCCCGCTGAAACGTCCTTAGTCTCCTCTCGACCGACGGCGCCGCGAGAGGCCGAAGCCTCGCCGCCGCGACCCTCAGCCGGTGCATGGCTGCTGCTGGGACCGCAAATTCACGGGAAGGAATGCAGCAGCGCTGCCGCTGCCTCGCTCTGAACCGGTGGGGTAAGTTTCTGCACAGATCCTCTTCTCTGTTGACAGACCCTGGATCCTGGAGCACACGTGGAAATGTTTCATCACAAACATCCTCAGTCAAAACAAGACTCTCAACTGTCAAATAAACTAGTGTCTTCTGTACAGGCCCGGATAAAGCATCAGTAATCCCTGGGGTCATACAGAGGTCATCCTCAAACAGCAGGACACAGTCCTTTAGAAGCCACACAGACACAGTTAGATTACTAGTTAACATCAGTCACATCAGTACATGTCTGATGTACTGCTGAGTATTTGTGTTTCCAGTGCAGTAAATAGGGTTAGAGGGTTAAGGTTAGGGTTAGGGTTAGGGTTAGAGGCTTAGGGTTAGGGTGCCTCGTGCAACGCCCTCAACAACCACAACTTTTCAGACAACAACAGCCTGATGGTCACAGAAAATAACAAAATGGTAAATAAATCAATTGTGTGTTGGAGGGGCACACACACACACACACACAGCTGCTGGCTCTGTCCTGAGCGCAGCATATTCCAAACTGGTGTCACACTTTGTTCAGAGGACACGCATGGAAACACGGCGGTGTGTAAATGTACTCAGACTTGATAGTAAAGATACACACTCGCTCTGTACTTTCAAGTAGAAACTGTCCTTTGAAGTAGCCTTTAGTGTCCTGTAGACAAACTAAAGAAATATTTGACAACTTTGCCTCAAAAAGAAACAAAAACACATTTTTGCTGTGGGTCAGCAGGGGCCCCAACATGAGCGCTACCCCCCCCAGGTGCAGCCTTGTGGAGCTCAGGTCCGGACACACACACACACACACACACACACACAGAAGAAAGTGTGTAAGCGAAAGAGAGCAGAAACGTTTCAGGAAGCTGGAGGGACTCCTTACCTTCGCCGCGGACCTGTCCTGTCCCTCCTGTCCCGTCTGTGAATGAGCCGCGCGAGCTGGATGCGGCGCCGGTGTGACGTCACCGCGTCGCTGACATAGGCACGAGAGCGGCGCGGCCCCGCACCAGACAAAAGTGAAAGTGTAAAAAAAAAACAAAAAACAAAAAAGAAGCGATAGAACTGAGCCAGCGGCGCCACCGCCGGGTAGAATAAGCTAAAAACAACAAGACATGATTGGTTTCTGAAGGTGCAGAGATGATTCATGTATAAAAAAGGAACCTTTGCTTTGACTCATGAGAAAGTAAAAAAGGAAAAAACACGACACAGTGTTTGTCTGCAGGACCTTTGACCTCTCCCCTCAGGCGGAGGCCCCGCCCCCACCTCCTCCTGCTGCTGCGTGTCTTTCGTGTGCTGATGCATGCTAATTTTATTTGTGCTGCTGAAACACCTCTGGAGGGGATGCTGATGAGCTCTTTCTCCCCAGAGGAATTACCATACTGTTCCACTCCCGGTGTGTGAGCCGAGCTCCTTCTCGAAAATGAATTTACTCGTTGACCTTATCGTATCTTTAGCAGATGAAGGCTCCATGACGCCACAAATACGTCAGAATGATTTCAATCAGATATATTTGATGACAGTCATTTACGACCTCCTGGGGTCCTTGAAGGTCAAAGAGGATTGGTTAACTATTTCCCAGCAGGTACAGAGCCTCAGTAAATAGTGTGAATAGAATAGAATAGACAGTCCTTTTATTCGGCACCCACAGTGCAGGAAGGAGCGTTACCGAAGGGCCTTCATCCCCCCTCTGCTGTCAGAACATACAGCTCCTTTGTCTAAATAAGACCTAGTTTTGGTTCTTTAACTGTGCAATAGTTTTCTTCCTTTTTTCCACTCCCTCAGCTAAATATCTCTCTTTTTTCTATATAATATGTAAATTGGGTTATTGATGCACATAGTATTTTTGATCTTTATTGTTTTTTTCTTACTGTGACACTGAGCTACTGTCAATGTGTAATTCCCCCACAGGGAGGAATAACACCGGTCTATACCTCCATTCATCCCCGTGGGGGAATTCTTTTGATAAAGTAAACAAGTAAACAAGAAAAAAAAATCCGGGAAAAAAAAAACAAAAAGTTTTTTTTTAGCTTTCAAACTCGGAAAGAACAAACGACGGGTTTGTTTATTCTGTGTGACACTAACAGTGTGGAGCATTGTGTGGTGATTGCGTCTCATCAGATGAACACGTGTGTGTGTGTGTCCACTCTGTCCTGATTGAATCAGCGTCTCCACTCAGCAAACAACAGCAAAGCATCATGGGAAAACAACTGTGAAGTACTGGAAGACGCAGACTTGATGCCTTGAGGAGACAGGGGGGGCAACAACGTACCATGAGCGGTTGTCCTCGACAAATCCCAGGATGTCTCCCACAACGTCCCCATATATTGTCCTCCACTCGGGACCCTCTGTGTTACTCAGAGGTATCAGGTGATCGTTAAGTCAAGGCAACTGGACTTCTTTCTTTGTTGAAGACGTTTCGTCCTTCATCCGAAGGGCTTCTTCAGTTCTGGTTTAGACTGGGGAAAAACCAGGAGATATATCTCTGGATGGAGGTGGAGCTGTGAGTATCGGTCATTTCCCTCGTTATGTGACTATAAGTCACATGAGTGGGCCATGAACACGTGTCTCATCATGTGACAAATTGTCACATGACTCACTCACCTGTGTCAATGTGAGACAGACTGGGGGTGAATGGATCCTCATGCTCACACTGCCCAGAGGATGTTAGCTGCTGTGGTGTAGATGAGCAGCTAAACTTCCTGGGATGAGATCTCATGGCAGGGTGGTATGTAGTAGAGATCTCACGTGACTTATAGTCGCATAACGAGGGAAATGACCGATACTCACAGCTCCACCCACATCCAGAGATATATCTCCTGGTTTTTCCCAGTCTAAACCAGAACTGAAGAAGCCCTTCAGATGAAGGACGAAACGTCTTCAACAAAGAAAGAAGTCCAGTTGCCTCGACTAAATGATCACCTGATTCTATGACCTGGATGAATGAGAATCTCAACAGACGTATTACTCAGAGGTGTTCCCGTCCTACTGTGTCCTTCGTTTGTCCCCATCTCAGGCGTCTGAAGGAGAATGGTACAGTCCACGGGCGGAGACGCTGCAGTGAACTACAGACGGAGACAGTTTAAATAAAGTTTATTTTATTGTACAAACCACCGAACCGGCGCATGCGTCACGTTTCACCACATTCACGTCGTTAGCAGGCGAGCAGCATCTCAGTGCAAAGGTCACGTGGCCGCATACGTGGGGGGGGGGGAGAAAAACAAATACACGTGATCGCACTATACACTGAACGTTAGAAATATTACAAATCAAATGTTTACAGAACAAACCCAAAGTCCCACCCCCGACCACAAGTCTCTATTTACAGGGACACACTCTATGCAGGAATGGCATCATCATAATACAACTGGTTTCTCATTGTTAGTCAGCGTGTATATTCTCCATCAAGTCACTTTTGCATATCGTATCGATTAGAACCGGTGGCTTTGGTGATTAGTTAGCGTCGTGATTAGCTCAGTGCGTTAGCATCAGAGGTGATGGCTGGAAACGTTCTTTAAACGTGCAGGTTGTTCTCCAAATGAGCCGTTCACGACTACAGCATCAAACGGTGCGACATGGCCTCAGAGCACAGTCAGATTTGTCCCCCAAAAAATACTAAAAACATCTAATCAACCGATAATGAAAATGGCTGTTCACTGAATAATCCGTGTTTTAGTCTGGGATGTCATGATCACTGCACGTCGGTGACGGATTTCAAAAGCAAAGCAATTCAGTCATTGGGTGTTGGCGCCCCCTTGTGGAGCATCTGGATGAAGATTCGAGGGCACACAAAGTTGTCAATTTGTAATTTGTGTTTTGCGTTTTTTTTGGTCACATGAAAGTTTATCATAAACTGATAATATTCAGGTTTGGGTTGATACATTCTTTTTTTTAAATTTCTTGATGAATAAATAATAAATTGTACATTTTCTAAAACTTCCTTTGGACGACAGGAGTTTGACGAACTTCCAGTCAAAATAAGTGAACGAATAAATGGCAGGTTTTTTTCAAATCGAAACAATTGGCAATAATTTTCAGCTTTGCTTTTAGTTACGTTTGACAAATCACGCTAAAATCTAAAATCCTGCCTACACAGCTACTAAATTTTTATTTCTAACACAAAAAAATCTCTTGAAATTAAAAGTTGCAGTTTAAAATGCTGAAAATAAACAACACCCTGACGTGAAGCCTCACAGGGACG
>JAFBJW010000063.1:548824-578853 GCA_016785235.1 Pseudorhombus dupliciocellatus
TATGTGTGTGTGTGTGTGTGTGTGTGTGTATATGTGTGTGTGTGTGTGTATATATGTGTGTATATGTATGTATGTGTGTGTGTGTGTATATATATGTGTGTATATGTGTGTGTGTGTGTGTGTGTAATACACAGAGAAGAGGTGGACTCACGCGTAGGCTTCGAAGTCCCCGTTGTTGACGGCCTCGATCAGCTGCTCCGTGATCTTTATGATCTCCTGCTTGCGAGCTGCGGGGGGGGGGGGACGGGAGCACAGTGAGAAGGGCTGGGGTCGCGACCCCGCGCACAACACACCGGGGCTCAAAGCCGCTCGCAAACATTCGCACCTCGGAGCTTGCTGGTCATGGTCAGTCAGCTCTTGAGGGGCAGCATCGTCCACGCCGCTATTCTGGGCTCAGCTTTTTAGATCAGATTTGTCGTGTCCTCCTCTCGCCTGGGAGGAAGGAAGGCTTAGCTCGCCCTGATTCTCTCTCTCTCTCTCTCTCTCCTGATCCTTCCATTCCATTTTTTATTGACACACTTTCAGTGGCTGTAACTTCAGCGTCGATCTTTTTAAGCGACATTATTTTATCTCTGTTTTCCTGCTGCCTGTGTATTTTTTTCCCATTGTGAGTTGTCATCATTAATTTAATTTCATGTTTTTTTATTTGTTCCCGTTCCAGGTATTGTTTTTATCTAACACACTCTTCTCTTCTTCACGTGTGTCAGGTTGCCAAACTCATAGTCAATAATCACCCACATTCCACTGATTATTTAAGTACAACATTTACTCGTTTTATAGTAAACTCCCCAAAACAAAAATTAAAAAGTCATTAATGATATAAAATTCCAAATAGTATGTCCCCTGTTAAGTTGCAAATAAATGAATTTCCACCACTCTCTGGTACCGTGACACCGTGACACTTATTTAGAGGTAAATGGTGAAGGGGCGGGTCCAGGAAACACATTTGTGTTCTATGTGCAATATTTCTTTCTTTTCTTTTTTTCCACTCCCTCATCTTAAATCTCTCTTTTGTGTATAACCTGTCCATTGGTTTAGATGTTACAAAGTATTTTTATCTTTGGTTGTGTTTTTTTTTTTTAACTATGACACCAAGCTGCTGTAAATGTGTGTTTCCCCCACGGGGGAGGAATAAAAACATTCTATTCTATTTCCCAAAATGTCTCTTTGATCATCGAGACAGTCAGAAAAAGGCGTCGCGTCGTATAATGTGTGGTCGTCCTTCAGCCCCGCCCCCTCTAAAGGACAGGTGTGCAGAGCCTACCCTTCACATCTTCATCCTCAATAGTGGTGGTGCTGCTGTCTGAGGATCCCTGCAGACAGACCAAAGTCTCAGTTAGACACACACACACACACACACACACACACTCATAAACGCATGCGCACACGAGACCTGGATCGTCTGGATTGAGTCAAATCAGCGACGACGGACACACGTGACGGGTCGATCGCTGTTACACACACACACACAGAAATACTGCAAGGTACTCAGCATACACATCCCTGCCCCAAACACCTCACACAGCTCCGCCCACACAGGGCAGGGACGAGGATGACAAAGAACTTCAGAGGTTAGGAGAGAGAGAGAGGAAGAGGAGGAGGAGGAGGAGGAGGAGGAGGAGGAGGAGGAGTACCTTGGTCCCATCTACTGGGTTATGGATGACAGTGGTCTGAGGCTCCTGGAGGGAGGATGAGGAGAGAGAGAAAGGATGGAAGGAAGGAAGGAAGGAAGGAAGGGTGTGTGACGTGAGTGAATGATAAAGAAAGTCAAGAGCAGCAATAATGAGCGAATGTTTTGATGTGGGTTTTAAATCCATTAATGTCACTCTCACTGACAATGAGCATAAAGTTATTGAACATAGATATTCTTTAGAATTTATATTTTGTTTCCTAATAATAATTTTAAAAAACAGTCAAAACATCTGTTAGCAAATCTACGTGTTTTTTTTTGCTCTTTATCTCTCGCGGTTTTGACATGAACGAACATGTGTACAAACTTTGTAAAAAAATTTAAAAAACAGACACGTGAAGAAGTTCATTTCCCAAACTGTGAAACTATAAAAACTAAAAAGCAAAGATAAGACTATGCCCCTCCCCCACAGACACACAGCAGTTTGACGGACAGCGGGACACGGAGCCGCATACCAGCGCAGCAGAGGGGGCGGGGCCTTTGGGGCTGTTTCTCGCGCTGTTTGCCTGGGGCTGTGCAGGAAACACAAAGCGCTGCGTTAGAGCTCGGGCGGCCGCGGCCAGAGGAGCCCTCTGCCGGCCGCGAAGAGGGTGGCGACTGCGCGACAAAAACACAGAAACCAAAAAAGAAACAGAGCTGTCCGACCTCCAGGGTCTGCGAGAGCCGACGCACCAGAGATCCCGTGTTTGTGGCTCCAGCGTTAATGACACAGAAAGGTGTGAATGAACGTGTCAGTCACAGGTCACATTTACCATGTAAAACTGGGGCTAACAATCTTTTCCAGTTTTTTTTTGGACAGGTTGTCAGCACACGGGGACAAACCCAGCTCAGATGCAGCTGCACTTCTTTGGACAGAGGGAGAGAAAACATGCTAATGGCACACAGAAAGCTGAAAAGGGATTGGAACCAAGCACCTTCTTGCTGTGCTCCTGATTCTGACAGAAATATCCAACAAATTCACAGAACGATGCGGGAACTGAGAAGAGAGAGAGCGAGTGGCGTGACGTCGCCGCAGCAAGGGGCCGAGCTACGATTATGTAACGAGAGATTAATCATCTGGTTGTGGGAAATAATCTGAGATTAGCATCTCGGGGGGGGGGGGGGGGGGGGGGGGGGGGGGGGGGGTTAGGGTTAGGGGGGGTTAGGGAATGATGGTTCATCTGCTTTTATTCTTAATAATATGCCTGTAATATCATGTATAATAGCCTGTATATGCACGCAGCACACGCTAAAACAGCTCTCCATCGTTTTCCCAGTGATGCAGTGGTTGGAGAACGGGCCTCCTGATGGAGGCGTTGAAAGAGACGCCACCATCAGGAGGTTGGGTCACACTTTCATAAAATCTCCGTTCTACCTCTGGATCTGCAGCTGCCGACCGCGGAGAGAGGGATGGATGTTTGTCTCCATATGGTCACAATCCTGTCTCCGAGTTCAGGGTCTGATGCTGAAACTAAAACGTTCGCAGCGATCGCAGACGCAACCTGGAGCCGCCACGCTGTGTGGCGACTGTGCGGCTGAAACACTCCTCTCGTGATCCTCTGATGACATACGAGTGTTTATTCGTTACACTGACAGAAATCAGACTGTCAGGTTGACTGAAGCACTGCATCATGGGATTGGATGCTGTGGCCACAGTTGCCAGATCTCCAGCTATAGAACTATATTACGTAAAAGCAAAGTCCGACGGAGAAGAGGATGTCTGAATCAAATCATGAGATAAAAGTGTAGCGCACGGACACACACACACACACACGCTGCGCTGAGGAGTTAAGCCCAAAAAACCACGACCTCGCAAACAACCGCTCGACAGTTTCAATCATCCCAAAGTGCATCAGCAGTAATGGTGGAGGGTCGGGTGGCGGCGAGGGGGCGAGGCTCTTACCTTGACGTCGGCCTTCTTGTTGAGGAGGCTCTTGGCTGCTGCGGAGAGGCAGAAGGACACACCCTCAGATGGAAGAGTACACATCATACACACACTCGCACGCAAAGAGAAATCACCTCAAAGCACCGGACATGTCAAAAGTGAGCAAAGACGTTTCCGTCCCCACAAGCCTTAAAGGAGAAAAAAAAAAAATCATCCCTCCCTCTGAATGAAAAAAAGACATTAAACCCCCCGACGAATAAACACACACATTAAAAAAAAAAAACCTCCATCCAACTGGCACCTCCTCACCCGGATCCACCGGCCAGAGCATTAGATAAGCTGGGGGGGGGGGGGGGGGGGGGGACCCAACAAACCCCCACACAAAAACCCAAACCCCCCCCCCCACAACCACGGGGGGGGGGGGTCCCGCTGACTGCAGACTCAGGTATGTGATAATGGTTGGGTTAATGGGTGGGTTAATGGGTGGGTTAATGGATGGGTTAATGGATGGGTTAATGGGTGGGTTAATGGGTTGGTTAATGGGTGGGTTAATGGGTGGGTTAACGGGTTGGTTAATGGGTTGGTTAATGGGTGGGTTAATGGGTTGGGTAATGGGTGGGTTAACGGGTGGGTTAATGGGTGGGTTAATGGGTGGGTTAATGGGTGGGTTAACGGGTTGGTTAACGGGTGGGTTAACGGGTGGGTTAACGGGTTGGTTAACGGGTGGGTTAATGGGTGGGTTAACGGGTGGGTTAATGGGTGGGTTAACGGGTTGGTTAATGGGTGGGTTAATGGGTGGGTTAATGGGTGGGTTAATGGGTGGGTTAATGGATTGGTTAATGGGTGGGTTAACGGGTGGGTTAATGGGTTGGTTAATGGGTTGGTTAATGGGTGGGTTAATGGGTGGGTTAACGGGTTGGTTAATGGGTGGGTTAACGGGTGGGTTAACGGGTGGGTTAACGGGTTGGTTAACGGGTGGGTTAATGGGTGGGTTAACGGGTGGGTTAATGGGTGGGTTAACGGGTTGGTTAATGGGTGGGTTAATGGGTGGGTTAATGGGTGGGTTAACGGGTTGGTTAATGGGTGGGTTAATGGGTTGGTTAATGGGTTGGTTAATGGGTTAATGGGTGGGTTAATCTGTGTAGGCTGGATAACGGGACCAAGCGTGTGTGTGACCGAGCCAGCGCGAGCATGAAGCCCAGCTCACTCACATTCACAAGCATTGCTGTTTTTAATTTCTTTTTTTTTTTTTTTTACATCTAAGCGTGTGTGTGCACAGTTTGTCTGTTAATACCCTGCACGGACGGGGAGACGGGGACGGTAACTCCTTAACCCCTCCCAGAAGAGGGCGGAGCCTGCTTACCTTGGCAAACGTTCCAGAAGCATTAAGAAGGAAAAAGGGGGGGGGGGGATTTAGTAAAAGAGATTAAAACAAGATGAGGGGCAGAAGCAGCGAGCGGCGAGAGAGCTGAGAATAAATGTGCGAGTCCACCTTGTTCCACGATGCCGGCGGCGGTCCCGGCCACGGCGCTGATGGAGGCAGGGGCTGTAGTCTGCCGGCCCACTGAAACACACACACAGACACCGCGTGGTGACTTAGTGCCGGAAACCCTAACCCTGACCCTAACCCCCTAACCCTAACCCGTAACTTCACTGTACACATTAAATAATAATAATAAAAAGGATGTTTTGATTGGATCAGTTTTGTCTTGTCATTGCAGACGTTGGCCTGTAGGGTGGAGCTCAGCACCACGGACAGCGCCAGGCCTGAAGCGACGGCTCCTTTGGCTTTTGGTTCTCTTAGAATGAGTGTGTGTGTGTGTGTGTGTGTGTGTGTGTGTGTGTGTGTGTGTGTGTGTGTGGAGATGGCAGAAGACAGACGGGGACGTCATCCTGTCCTCCCCTCTCCACTCACCAGAGAAGTTCCTGGAGACCAGCATGGTGGTCAGAATGGCTCCCTGTCAAGGCAAAGGACAGAGGACAGGTAAGGACGGGTCTCAGGCGTCTTTAGGACACAGGTGTGTGTCCATAGGACGCTAATATTGAAACAAGCGGCTTCATGGCCGAGGAGAAAACCCGTTTAAAACCCGTCATCCAGCTGTTGTGTTTAACACTGACGTCCTCCTGTCACTGTCCTCAGAAAGCCACTGGGCACGTGATCAGACGGAGGAAAAACCCACTCACACACCTTCAGCTTCCTCCTGGCGTTGAACTTCTTCAGGCACTCCACCGTCTCCTGCCTGTGCATCATGGACGCCACTGTGGAGCGTTGCTGTTGGGAGAGGGAGAGAGAGAGAGACACGGACCTAATTACCAAAATGACTGTTAATATTAATATGATTCATTTTAGGATGTTATTATATGACATAGTCCAGCCTGAGCTTGCTCGTGTCCCTGAGGGACGCTGCTCTCTCCCCTTGAGCTGACCCAGAGTCAGCAGATACCAGAGATGGCATGTTTGGAAACAGATGGTGGACAGATGTTCATGACCTTGCTGTCGGGGGATTCTCAGATGGTTGGAGGGTCAAACTGGCGGTGGCGGCGGCGGCACTTACGCAGACCCACGGGTGCTTCAGAGCCTCCTGGGCCGTGATTCTCTTGGCTGGGTTGATGGTCAGCATCTGGTTGATCAGGTTCTTAGCCTCCGGAGTCACCGTGTCCCACTCTGGGGACGGAAACTACAGCACATACACTCCGTTAGAGTCGGGGCGGGGGGGTTGTGGGGGGCGTTGGCGCAACAGAGGCCGGCTCACATCATAGGCTCCGGCTTTGATCTGCTGGTAGAGCTTGTGCTGGTCCTCGTCCCAGAACGGGGGGTATCCCACCAGGAGGATGTAGAGGATCACACCTGCATCGCACAGGGAGGCAGCGTCTGAGCGAGGAGGAGGAGGAGGAGGAGGAGGAGGAGGGGGGGGGATGGGGGGGACAGACAAAGTGCTCACCACAGGCCCAGATGTCTACGGGTTTGCCGTACGCCTCCTTCCTCAGAACCTCGGGGGACAAATAGCCGGGCGTCCCAGCAAAGCCTACACACACACACACACAGATAAACACAAGTCAGGGCCCTGATGCTTCAACAGAGCTGTCTGGAGTTCCTGTTGCTTTTGTTTGGCCAATGAGCAGCTGTTTCCCACACAGGTGGTTTACAACTGACAAAACCAAAACACCAATTAAAAAGGTTTAATCCAGGCGTGTCCAAAGTCCGGCCCAGGGGCCAGTTGCAGCCCTTGTTCTAATTTCAACTGGCCCGCTGTTACACACGGCTGTCAGCGGTGCTGGTGAAGTTACTGTTGTTAGTGTTTTGGTCACTTCCTGTTTTATTTTGGTAAGGCTTTTCTGCTCTTCTGTCTTCCCTGATTGTTGATTGTTTGCTCATGACCCCTCCCCTCTTTTCTTTCTCGCTTCCTGTGGTCAAAGGCAGAAGGAGTTTTGGGAAATACGTGTTTTTTGATTTAGTTGTGCTCAGAACCGGAGACAGAAGATGATGATGCAGTAAAGAAGATACAGCTCATCGCATGTGCGTGTGTGTGTGACTCACCAAACCATGCCTGCTGGTCTCCTTGAACCTCAATGGCCAGCCCAAAGTCGGCCAGCTTCACCGCTGCGTTCTTGCACTTGCTGGCCAGCAGCAGGTTCTCCGGCTGCGTGCACAGACACAGGCAAAAATCAAAAGAATCAAAAAATCAATAAAAAGTTTGTTTACTTTCTGCAGCCGCCGTGTCTGACCAGAGGCACTGTCTGAGCGCCAGAGGTTTCGGCTTGTGGTTATTGTTCATGTCGTCACGAGCCTCAGCCTCAATTAGAGGACAATTTGGGCTCGGGAGCAGTACTCCGAGTCCTCCCAGTACTCCGACAAGGTGCAGTACCCGGCGAACAGTCAACAGAAACACAAGCTTAAACCGTTTTGGCAGGAGGTCGGTTCGCGCCACTTGCGCTGCTGGCAGGGGAGACCTGGCCCCAACCAACAGCTGCATGTTGTCAAATGTGTCGTGTGTTTCCCTGTAGTGTTATTTTGAGTTATTTTAAGTTTTGTTTTGCATGAAGTGTGTGATTCTCTTTCCTGTTTTTTCTTTTTTTGTTATTTGCTCATGTTTTATCTTTTCTTTACACTGCAGTGAATCAGCACATGGGAAACCAGTGTATTGTGAAGAATATATCATGGATTTTAGTGAATTAATATTTATTCATATTTTCTCATAATTTGGAGCCATAGTTAACATTATCACGCTGAGCGATGCCACGGTGCACGGCAGAGCGCACGTGACCTCCCCCCCGCAGCTGAAGTTTCTCAGGAAAAAAACACACACAATAAGAACAGCAGTAATCACGTGCACGCAGGCTCTGCATGGACAAAAACACACATGCACGTTGTGACACGTCAGGCTCACGTGCTGGGCTCAGGTCTCGCTGCACTTACCAGCCGTCAGACGCACACAAACACACACGCACACACACACTCACCTTGAGGTCTCTGTGTACCACCCCCATCTGATGACAGTGGAGCACGGCCTCCAGGATCTGCTGGATGCAATGACTGCATGCGAACAGCAGGGGGAGCAAGTTAGTCTGAACACATTCAACTTCCATGCAGAGGCACCAGGCCACACACACACACACACACACACACAGAGGGAACCTGTCTGCGTGCCGTGAGCGGAGAATGCGTTTTCCAGAAAGGGCCAAACGCTGCGGGCGGCGTGGGTGTGCGGGAGACACCGCGTATAGCCTGCACGGCTCCCTGGGTAATTCATCCAGGGGAGGGCAGCAACTTCTGCCTTTGACAGAAACACTGAGCAGGTTTTTTTTTTGTCTAAAATAACGCAAGACGAGGCCTGGAGGCAAAACCTGAACACACACACACACACACACAGAAATAAAGACGGACGCAGGCGCAGGCACGAGCAGTTACATGCAAGCATGTGTGCAGAGGGTGCAGGGCAACACACACACACACACACACACACACCTTGAGGTCCCTGTGCACTATCTCATGTTGGTGGGTGTAAGACACACAGTCTAGAATCTGATGGATACAGTGACTGTGGAGACAAAACAACAGGGTGAGGAGCACGAGGAGGTCACGGAGCATCAGAGACAGGAGCGCACACACACACACACACACACACCTCCTGACGCGCCTCTAATTCAGCACACACAGACAGTTCGGGTTTTATTCTCCAGGTTTTTGAGGAATTAGCATTTTGTGGGGCTGATTATTCAGGGTCGGGGGGGCAGATAAAGACGATTAAATCAAAATAAGATCGTGTGGGGGTGTGGATCTGTGATGTCTGATAACGAGCAGCGTGACGTGCACGACCTCCCTGATGAGCATGGACGTTGGAAGTGTCTAAAACTAGTCGGGTTAGGGTTAGGGCGAGGGTGAGGGTTAGGGTGAGGGACTACTAAAAGGGACGAACACTGTCCCACGCTTTGACGGGGACTTTGCCACAAACCCAAAAACCTCAGTGTTACAAACCCTGTGCACTGGCAGTACAACTACTGTAAAAGTACTACATGTACTATAGGACTGCAGCCTGGCCTCTTGTCATTCCACGCCGTGTTTATACATATATTTATGTTTATTGTTGTACATATATTTATGCCACGTCTCTTTTTCTCCTTCTCCTTTCAACGTCTTTATTCTTACAAATCTCTGAGCTGTGCCGAAAACAAATTCCTTGCATGTTGACGCGCACTTGGCCAATAAAGCTTTTTCTGATTCTGACACGTGCACTGACCCGATAGCGCCACGCTAGCAACCAGGCTAACCCAGTAAACGCTTCCGTTTCCCTGAGCTAAACAGACGCCGCTGCTTGTTAAGAGTGATGCCAAGTCGCCTTCATTAAACAAGCTTCATCGTGCGTGAGTGCTCATCATCATCACTCCGCTGGAAAACGTTGTCTTCTGTCCCTCGCCCCCCCACTCCCCCAAACGCCTCTGCGGTCCAACTGACTTCACACGCGTGTGCACGTGTCCAGGGGGAAACTGCTCGACCTCCATTTGCATCTCGGCTCACAGGAGAGAAAAAATGTGTGAAGAAATCGTCCATCAGAACTGGAGCCACAAAAAACAAAAGCGTCAAATCATGTGTAAATGTGTGTGTGTGTGTGTGTGTGTGTGTGGGGGGGGGGGGGGGGGGGGGTTTCCCGGGGGGGGGGGGGGGGGGGGGGGGGGGTGTTTACCTGGCGTCTGCTTCACTGTAGTATTCTCTAGCAACAATATCCTCAAACAGCTCCCCTCCTGTCACCCTGGGAAACACAGAGATGCCGATTAATGAGAACACACACACACACACACACACACACACACACACACACACACACACACACACACACACACACACACACACACACACAGGAGGGGGATGTCCTCATTAGGGGGAAACCCCGGGCTGCAGGATTCACTCCAAGTATGTTGCCATGGAGACTGGCTCCAGTGCTGGAGAGAGTGGATGTATCCCTCCGTACGTGTGTGTGTTTAAGCTGCAAGGAGGGGAGGGAGGGGAGGGAGGGGGGGGGGGGGAGAGGGGGGGTGAGATGGGGTTGGGCTGTTATGTAATGGGGGAACTGCCCTGGAAGTGAGGAGGAGGAGGGGCTGTAGACGAAGGGAAGAAGAGGAGAAATGAAGGGAATGCGGATATGAAAATGAAGCACTAGGGGAGTGGGAGGAGGATGAAGGATGAAGGATGGAGGAGGAGGGAGAGTAGAGCCGCACAGCAAAGGAAGCGAGGGAAGGAAGAAGGAAGGAAGGAGGGTGGGAGGAGGAAACAAGGCTGAAACTCACAGGTCAAAGATCAAATAGTGGAAGCCTTCCTCTGAGATGCTGTCATGGAGGCGAACTGGAGGGAGGAGCAGAAGAAGAAAAAGATATCAGTGGTCAGCATCTGGTGGTGTTTCTGCTTGAAATGACCATCGTCAGCCATGATGACGGCGTGCTGGGCCACACTCACCGATGTTGGGGTGCTTGAGCAGTCTGCAGATGCGGGCCTCTCTCTCCAGCTTCTGGTGGTCTGCAAGAGTCACACGGGGATGTCATAACCCGGCGTCCCACACGTCAGCTCGGTTCACGTGAAACCAAACGAAAACCTGGCGAAAACGGCGTTCAGACAGAGACCGCCGCCTCGGCCTTTGGTGCGCTATGAATGTCTAATTGGAACTTCCATTTATGTTAAGGAGTGTCACAGTTTTTGTTGTGGAAGAACAGAGTGACTGGAGGACTTTTGATTCTGCACCTGACATCTGCGTCCATCAGGTCAAAGAGCCACATGGACGTTCTGCAAAAGACGCTGGCGGCGTGAGGGCCAGGCTGGCCACGCCCACCATCCCATTCCTTGGCAGTGGCTCTACCCTTGGTGCAGGTGTTTGAGAGCATTTCTGAATCATTTTCACTGAATTTGATGCTTTGGGGCGAATGACAATAACAGTCAGCTGATGACTGCTGATGACCGTGTCTCATTTTCATGTTCAGCAAAAGGCAGATTTCCTAATCATCCTTTCTGATGCGTTTCGTCACACGCCGGAATAAAAACAAGCGCTAAAATATGCTCACATGAGCCTTCAGATCTGGGACACACACACACGTCACCCGCTCTCTTCCTCTCACCTCTGGCCGACAGTTTTTTGGTGTTGATGATTTTGGCGGCGTATTCTTGGCCCGAGCAGAGTTTGACGCAGCGGCGCACCACCGAAAAGGCTCCCCTGGGGAAACAGAGACAGGAGACGGACGGGGAGCATCAAAAGGCGCGTGTCAGCGGTCAGACTGACCTCCGTGCTCTTATTTTCATGACAATGGTTTTTCACAACCTAAAGCGGGTCCAAACTTTTTGCCAAGAGGGCCACGTGGGGCCTGGTCTCAAGTTTTGTTGAAATTCTTTTTGTACACGTGTATTTTCATGAAAGACAGACTGGCCATGGACAAAGAAAAGAGGGGAGTGGATAAAGCGAGAGGGGTCATGAGCAAACAATCAACACAAACAGAAAAGCCTTACCAAAATAAAACAGGAAGTAACCAAAACACTACCAACATTAAGATCAGCCGGGTCTTCTGGTTGTTGGGTGACCCACTAAATCCTTGAGCCACAGCCGCCCAAAATAATCTGGGACATTAACTAACTTTATTCCCCCCCCCCAGCCTCTTAAGACACACTGCTCACAGTAATAAACTCCACTCTCTCTCACACACACACACCGCCATCACAGAGGCTCAGCAGAGGTGGACAAGTGGTCCAACTTGTCCACCTGGGGACACTGTGGGATGAATGTTCCTGTGAGGCTGCAGAAATGCTCTCTCTCTCTACCCACGCACAACCTGACACACACTTCACTCTCTCACTCTCCCCTTCTTTTCCTCCCTCCCTTCCTTCCTTCCTTCCTTTTTTAATCCTCAGTTTAAAGCCATGCTGGTGATGAAGGAGCTGATATGAGCCTGTGGCCACGGGGGGGGGGGGGGGGCGGGGTGGGGGGGGCCCTTGGGGGTAGGAAGCCCCATCCTCGTGCACAGTCGCTGCTGCAGAGGGAAGCCCCAAGCCGTCGGTCCGGAGGCTTGGCTGCACGTGCACGCGAGCTCCGGACCACCACTACCGGCGTGCGTTTTTGTTTTGACAGGGACGCAGCCGCAACCCCCCCCCCCCCCCCCCCCCCCCCCCCCCCCCCACAGCGCCTTACTTGCCGAGCTCCTCGTACAGCTGGTACTCGTCGGTGAAGCGCGTGCATGTGGTCGTCGCCATGGTGCGTGCTTCCTCCCCGGACGGGTGCGGGTGCCGAGTCCGAACTGCGCGCTGCGTCGCTGCGGACGGGGGAGGTGGGGGGGGGGGGGGACCTCGGGCTCAGGCTCCGCCCACCCTCAGACCTCCGGGCGGCGGAGTGGTTCAGCTGCAGTGCGCGCGCACACACACACGCACTGTATTACACACTACACACACACACACACACTGGCTCCAGCAGCAGAGGAGGGGGGGGGGGGCTCATTAAATCCCGCACATCACGTGAGCCCCTCAGCACAGGGAAGGAAAGGAAAGGAGGGATGAGGAGTCAGAGTGCGGGCGGTCACGTGATTCCCTGACAGGTGACTTACTTGCGAGGCCTGTGCACAGTGTGTGTGTGTGTGTTGAGGTCTCCATGGGGGAACAGTCAGACCTGACACCGGCCTCACTTCAGGTGACACTGGCTGCTCCGCTTGTTGCCGATGACGTCATGGCTGCTCTCAAAGATGCGCTGACCTCCTCCTCCTCGGCCCCTGGTAGAAAGTCTGCAGATCCTCTGCAGGGCGCGTGCACACAAAATAAAAACACACAGATGACGTAACACAATACATTTACTCAGCAAACGTACTGCAGTGTAAATGCAAAAGTACTTACGGAGATGTGTCCATAAATACTGCACTTTTCAAGTGATCGATAAGAACGAGAACAGCTTGTCCCCCCAAGACACGTCCTGAGCACGGTTACTGTCTCTCTACTGGAAATGAAGACACTAAACGAGGTAAGAAGTAAGAAATAAACTTTGTTCTTTGAGATCTGGGCGCACGAACACGGCCTCAAGACTTCAGGGAACTTTTTCAGATTTTGCCGAGTCGTCACTTGGTCAGTGGAGGACGATCTCGTTTCCTTGATCTTCTTTACTCCAAGTTTCATCGAGTGGTTAATTACTGACGCTGCATCAGACCTGACCTGAGGTCTGCTGGTCAAGCTCGAGCAGTTAACCAGGTAAAGGTTTCCATGACAAGTGACTAACCTACACTCCCCCAACACTCGGAAAAAGATTTATTTTTTTAATTCATTTTATTTGTGTGTACTCAATAAAAAATATCCATCATGTATAAATATGTAAACAGGCCTGAAATGAGATGAAAGGACCTTTCTGTTTGCTCTGGCTTTGATTTCAATCTGAGCCCAAAAGGAAATAATAAGGAGCGATTACGAGACTCAAACTTCTCCACTTTTAATCACACAGCTCCACCTGACACGTCGTCGTCGTCATCATGATTTAAAACAGCGGCGGCTCTCCCGTCACATGACAGTGACCAGTGGCGATGATTCAGTGCCTCAGAGGACACCAGAAGGATCAGGCTTCGCTCAGTAACACGTCCTGGCCGCCACGAGCAGCTTCAGCGCCTCTATAAATAAACCAGGGCCCAGCTCCGGGGGGCGGGGCCTCAGAACTGCACCGCGCTGGGCGGGATGTCGAACATGGACGGGTCGAACTGCTGCCCTCTGAAGGGAGAGCCCTCGGCATCCCAGCCCTTCCTCAGCATGTCGTGCACTTTCTGTGGAGACATGCACAGATGGGGGGGGGGGGGGGGGGGGCAACCCAAAAGGGGGGGGGGGGGGGGGGGGGGGGGGGGGGCAAACCCAAAGGCGTGGTTCATTTCAGTAAAAAGCTGTGCCACCTCTCTGCAGCCCCTGGCGTTTAACGTGCATCAGTGAAACCTGTGCAATCCCCACTCCCTCAGCTTCATCTCTTTTTTTGTAGATAACATGTACATTTTTCTTTTTTTTAAGATTTTTTTTTTTATCTTGCTAAGTATTTTTGACTACGACACCGAGCTGCTGTCAATGTGTTTCCCCCACTGGGAAGGCTGTCAGCTCAAAATGAAATCTTTTAAAATTAAAATAAATAAATAATAGAAGGGAACGGACCCAAAGACAAAGGGCTAACGAAAAATAAACGGGACCGGGGGTTCCTCAGCCCGTTGTCACGTCGTCATGGTAACCGCTGTTCATTTCCTTCCCTCCTTCCCTCCCTCCCTTTTCTGACTGGATCTCATTCCTATATATAAATAGGCCGGCCCGTTATGAACAGGTGGAGGCGGAGCTGGGAGTCTGCTTCCGCCATCGCTGTCAAAATCGTCCTAATTTCGTTGTGGCATCCAAAATTGCAACTAAAAATTCGATGAATAGAGCGGCCGTACTTCAAAAGTACTCTCGCTGCGTGCTCACCATCTCGTGACTCTGCGGTTTGCCCTGCAGCTTCTGATGGTAGTCGAACGTGAGCCTGTCCAACACGGCGTGCTCCTCGTCGTCCACCGAAGCCATGGAGCGCTCGCGGTTGATCTGGTTGACGTCGATCTCCTTCTCGCCCTTCAGCACGGCGTTCCACCACACCTCCGAGGTCTTGCTGAGCGACAGCTGGGGGCCGAGCAGAGCAGAAAGACGGTGAAGGAAAAATAAAAAGAAGGGGCGGGGTGGGAAGGCAGGTGTACTCACGACCACGCAGCTTCCAGGTTCCAGGCTCCACAGCGAGTTCTCCGTGTTGATCTTGTGCATGAAGTCGCCCTCCATCAGCGTCTCCTCTGTGGCTCCGTCCCTCACGCACACCCGCAAGCTGCCGCTCTGCAGACTGACGCTGACCTGAGGACGGAGCCACAACTCGTCTGCACCGAGTGAACGGGGAGCGGGAAAAAAAAAACTGCGTGGCCGAACTGGCGTTTACCTGCTTGCCCTTGACAACCGTCTTCGGCACAAACACGCGCACCTCCACGTCGGTGTAGTCCTGAGACCAGCTGTAGTTTTCCCGCACTGCCCCGTTGTAGCTGTCGGGATTGCACTGAAATCTCTCCTGACTCCTACCGATGACACACACACACACAATACTAATATTTTTGTACCTCTTAACTACTTATTATAGCATTTACTTCCAATCATGCGGCGCATTCACTGAGGTTCACTAATCGTCTTCGGTTCATTCATTAGTTGACAAAGATTTCATTTGCAGACGTCACTCACTCAGCCTCTGCTGCTGCTGCTGCTGCTGCCGCCTGCTGCTCCCCCGCAGCTAAAGGTCCTGGGGCACTGGCGTCTGAGGCTGCAGGGGCCGTCACGTGTCCAGCGTCCGGCGGCGGGGGGCTCTCGGTCTGAGGAGCCTCGGCACTCTGCTCCTCTGTCTCCTCGGTGGCGACCTCCAGCTCCCGAACGGCGGGAGGAACGCTGCCGCCCTCCGCTCTCCTCTGCAGCTCGCTCAGCCGTCTCTGTCGGTCGCGCTCTGCCACTTTCTCAAACAGCTTATAGGTCTGGAAAGGAAGAAGGGGGACGTCAGCCATGCCAGATGTGAGACAGCAGCGCAGACGTGAAGGAAAAATTAAAGCAGGTGGCTCAGAGTTTCACAACCTTGACCAACAATCTACAACCAGTCCAGGGTGAAGGATGGAAAACACGCCTGCAATGACACTGCACAATAACCATCAAACTCTGGTAACCATTTTACAGTTTACATCTTACAGCCTGTATCACTTGCACATCAACGTATATCTGTATACATTTTAATAGAACTGCTTGCTGTTTTTAACACCTCTATCTATCTAACAAATGCCGTGAATAATAAATGAGCCAGCCTTCTAATTAAATCTCAAATGTGACAGTGATACTGGTCCGTGTGGACGTGGACGCGAGGGGCAGGGAACAGGTGAGGCGTGAGCAAAACTTCATTTGAAAAAATTCAAATTTTCTTAATTCAAACTTTTGTATTTCAATTGACAATAAATGAAAATGTGACTTGATTTTGAATTGGATATCAAAAATGAAAAAGGCTTTGTGTTCCAGTGAAAAAATACTCAAATTTCCTCTTGTCCTGGAAGGGGCGGGGCCTGGGCTGGAGTTTTGTTGAAATTCTTTTTGTACACGTGTATTTTCATGAAAGACAGACAAAGAAAAGAGGGGGAGTGTATAAAGAGGGGTCATGAGCAAACAATCAAGAATCAGGGAAGACGGACACAGGAAGAACAGAAAAGCCTTACCAAAATAAAACAGGAAGTTACCAAAAACACTAACAACATTAACTTCTGACAGCCGCGCGTAACAGCGGGCCAGTCGAAATTAGAACAAGGGCCGCAACTGGCCCCCGGGCCGGACTTTGGACACGCCTGATCTACCAGACTTCACCTTCAGCACCATCTTCTCCGCTACGCCGGGCGGGAAGCCCATCTTGTCGCCGGGACCGGACAGGTGGCGGTAAAAGTCCGTCTTGCGGTACAGGAACCCAAAATAGATCTGGAGGAAGTCCTGGATGTTGCCGACGTGCTGCAGGATCCCCAGCAGCGCGTTGTCGTACATCTCCGTCATCTCCGGCGGCGACGACATGGCGGCTTCCGGGGGGCGACGGACCGGCTGTTGTTATTGTTGTTGTTGTGTTTCTACTGTAAGAGTGAAGACAAAAAGACTGAGAGCTAAAAAAAACTGAGTGAACTGGTACTGTGTGTCTCCTCTTCTGGACGACCGTGTTCCTTCTTCCGCAACAGCCACCACACTTCCGTTTCGGCGTTTTCAGTATAAGGGCACAACCTCAAAAAACCCGTAACTTCTCATCTAAAAATACAATAACGCGGATCTAATGGTACACACGATACATATACACGTTCCTATCAAAGGAAATTATCAAATGCATCAAAGCACAATCTTCCCCTATGTTGTTTTCTATTATTAGCTCTCTCCGGTTGGTACGTTTCACAAGTGGTCCGGCGGAAACAAACCCTCGGTACCGGAGTAAAAAGTTCCAGTCTACAGTCACAGTTTTAACCTTCATGGCGCATTTAAAAAAAATCACAGTTATCCAGGTTATGATATTCATGTATAAACGCCGCGGGTTTATTGGAGAATAAAAACGTCAGCGATCAGGATTTGCTCATGTTAGCATCGCGGGCTAACACACACGCAGAAAAACATGGCGGCGTCCTTGAGCGTCACAGGCAGCGCGAGGCTCCTGGTGAGAAAACACATGTTTTAATGTCCAATACGTTCATTTTACAAACTGTGGTTAGTTAGGGCAGCTGCACATTTCTCCCCGTCGAACCTCTGCTCTCACTAACAGCTTCGGTTCCATCAATAGTTTGATATTTAACACAGTGTTTGTCTTCTGTTCAACTTCTCCATGGACAGCATAAAAATCCAATCCTGTGTCGACCATCACACATTTTTCACTTCACTTTTGTGAACATGTGCTCATTCTCAAGCTCTGTTTCAGTCTCACCGTCTTCCTTGTGTTTTTCCTACAGGGGGCTTTGACCAGGGCCGGATCCTTCTGCAGCTCCTCTGGAAGCAGAGGCCTCCATGTTACTTCAGTGTGCTGCAAGGTAAACCCTGACATGGGAGAGTGTGTGTGTGTGGGGGGGGGGGTATGACAGTATAACCACTTTTAATTTCAAAGATTTTGAAGATCATTTGCATCTAAGGGTTAAGCCACGTGCGTATTTGAAAGCTACACATGACAGTGACACATGACCAACAGCAGCGATGATGTCACACGAGCGATTCAGTTCGCTCCACATTTCCCACCAATATTTTACGAGTCACTCAGTTTGTGGATCAGACAATCAACACCTGCTTTCTCACAGGTTTTCTCTACAACAGTTGTGTTACTTTGCACTCTCCATTTGTTTCACCGTCAGAATCGAGCTGCCCGTATCCGCGTGGGGAAAGGAGACAAACCTGTGACCTACGAGCAGGCGCTCCACCCTCATCACATCGGACACCGCAAGGGGTGGCTGTCGCAGCACACCGGTGAGCACGTCGTTAAAGCGGCGTCACGCACAGAACGCACGTTCCTTTAAAGACTTAGCGCTCGTTAAAAGGCGTCACGTGGCTGGAACGTGTGACGCTAACTGAAGCATAGACATACAATTCCAAGCTTACGTAAGAATTTTTACGCGTCAAAGATTTATAGCTTTGGTTTTGCTCCAGAAATCATGATGTTATGATATCATATCCACAATAAAACATGATTTTAGGATTGTATGTGGCAGAAGGATTTTTGTGTCCCTTGTGAAGAAATGAAAAACATGGCCGGCCTCCCACGCATTTACACCTCGCCAGATCTGGCCCTCTTGGCCAGTTTGGACACCCCTGTTCTCGATGATTCTAAACAATAAAAGCATTATGTCAGAGTAACTGATCCTGCAGGTATTGTATTGTCATTCAAAGTACTGCGTTGTACTCTCCAGGTAACCTCAGAGGAGAGGCGGGGGCCGCGGAGCGCTCCGTGGAGGACACCTTCATACGGAGGTTCATGTTCGGGACGTTCCACAGCCTCCTGGCCAACGAGGTGGTGATCAAGCGACGCGGCAACGTGCTCGTCGTGTGCGCCTTGCTGTTGCAGAGGCAGACTCCGCCCAAGCTGTACTTCCTGATTGGCTACGCGGAGGCGCTGCTGTCGCACTTCTACAAGTGCCCTGTCAAACTGGAGATTCAGACGGTGCCAGACAGAGTGGTGTACAAGTACCTGTGATGGCGGACTGTAAATTAGATTGATTAAAGATTCAATAAGAAAGAAATGAAGTTTAAATTAAAAAATTGTGAAGCGAGTTGAATGGGTGAGGCAAGGGGAGCGTGAATGTGTTTTGTAATAAATCTAGAGTGGTAAAAAGAGAACTGATGCGTTATTACATGACTATTTGCTGTGCGATTCATTGGAAATGTAAAAAGGCAACACATTGACTTTATTTTATTATTATTTTTTAATACACTTCATCACAGTGCAAATACTTTCACATTTAAGGCACAGCTTCCTGCGTCAGTGCAAATAAAAAAAGGCACGAGTGTGAAATTTCCCTTGAATTCCTCACAAAATAAAAGCAAAAATATTTTAAATGTGTCACAAATATCAGGGTTAAAAATCTAAAAACGATGATCGGGATTTCAGACAGGCGGCGGCGTTCGCCATCAGGCGAAAATCATTCAGGTACAAAGCTCACAGACACAGGGAGTGTTGCATGCTGGGATGGACTCTACCGTTTCTGATCAGCTGAATGAAACGTGAGATGAATTCATGTTCGATTCCCTCACAATAAAAACAAACGTTTGGACGATTCCTTTACGGAGATGATCAGAGAGTGCGGCTCCGTTCCAGCACAACTTTGGTTTTTCAAATCATTAAAAACAAACACTGGCCACATCTGTGATTGGTAAAAATGCTAACGCGGCACAGCGGTGCGTTCAAGGAGCAGTCGACAGAAAGAGGTCGCAGCTCAGCAGCTCTGACTTTTCATCGGAGACGAGCAATAACAACAGGAGACAGATGATCGGGGGAGCTCTGTTTTCTGCTGACGTGTCATTTTTCTTCGCGTTAATCAGTGAGCTGCAGGACAGGAGCCTTTGGCCCGAGCCGCTTCCCTCTGTCTGCTGACATAAGCTGTGGTGAACATCCCTCCTCCTCCTTCTGACCTTTGACCCTGATGACATCAGCAGGCAGGTCCCACTGTACGGGGACTGGAGATGGAGGATGAAGAAATAAGAGAGAAGCGGCCTCTGGATACGCAGCCCAGCCCAGCTCCCAGGACCATGAACGTAACCTGCTGATTGGGTGAGGAATCGTTTTGCCTGTTACTTGAGGTCGCGGCAGCCGTCCCCCACGCAGGACTGGAGCTTGATGAGCCGCTGGTTCATCGCCTGCAGGACGGCAGGGTCCACTTTCTTCACGATGTTCTCCAGCTGATGCGGGTCCGGCGTCAGGTCGTACACCTCGACGAACGACTGGGGACGCACGGGAGAGCACAACGGCGAGTTTTGTTTGGTTCGAATCCCGCGCCAGCTGGGGGGGCAAAGCCCCCCCGACTGAGCAAACAAACCTCGCTGTCAGCAAACTCGCAGTACTGCAGGTCGTCGTGGCCGCCGAGGGTGCGTACGCAGGCGTAGGTGTTGTTGTAGGCGTCCTCGCACACGCAGTCGGGAAAGCATTGCTGGAGGAGGCGAAGAAGCGGGCGTGAGACGCGGCGTTACCGCAAACGCTCGCTCTGCTGTTCGCGTGCACTTACGGACAGGCCGGGCCCCAGCTTGGGGCAGTGCGGGTCCGTGGTGGGATGCCCCTCCCCCGTGTACTCGACGAGGAAAAAGGGGCGGGCGCTGGCGTTGCGCAGCGAGGGAGCCTGGGAAGAGGACGTCAGGGTTAGCGCAGGGGGACGGATTCATATCCATTGAAATGAAAATGGCTGACCATGTGACCCAGGAACGACTGGCCGTCCACGTTGACGGAGGACAGGTTGAGGCCCGTTATGTCCATTATGGTCGGAGCCAGGTCAATATTCAGAACCGGAGCCTGGAGGAGGAGGAGTCAAGCAGGACACATTAACAGCTGAAAAGACATCAGACAGCAGAAGAAGAACCAAAGGTCCGGCGACCTGCAGCGTCTGGTTCGCTCCGATTCCAGGCCCACGGACCAAGAGCGGGATCCTGATGTCGAACTCATACAGCTGCCGCTTGTCGATGGGCAGCGAGAACTGACCTGGCACGGCGGAGACAGGCAGGGGACACGGTGAGACACAGCAGGCGGGACAGACCGCGGCGCCCGCCCCCGCGCACGCACCTGTGTGGTAGCCGTTGTCCGAGGTGTAGAAGATGTAGGTGTTGTTCAGCTCCTTCATGCTCTCAAGCTTCGTGACCAGCGCCTCCACCAGGTCGTCCAGCGACAACAGCGTCTGCCACCTGCACGACATCATCGCTAACTGAAGAAAAATGTTTTCACGCGTTTGAAGAATTGGAAAAAATGCTGTTCACGCAATTAAAAACATCTCGTTAGAGGACAGAATTCAAATAGCGTGGAATGAATAAATTTCATAGGAATAATGGTTAAAAGTAAGAAACTCAATGACGGACACACACACACACACACACACACACACCTTCTCCTGTACGCATCATCCAGGAAGGTGAGCGAGCTCTGCGGCATGGGGTTGACAGGTTGACGCAGCAGCCAGTGTTTGTCCTGAAACACACACACACACACACACAGCTATGGACCGACTGGGGAGGCGGCATCAAACACAGAGACCCCACCCCCCGTGGGTGGGGCGTTAGTGTCGCTCGCACCTTCCCGGGTTTGTCGAAGCTCCCGTCCCGAGGGGCTTTGACGTCGCCAAACTCCTTCTGGTACTGAGGCGCCGCCGTCCAGGGGGCGTGAGGAGCCGGAGGAGACAGCATGACGAAGAAGGGCTGATGGGGACTCCTGTCCTCCAGGAATTTAAGAGAGCGATTCAACTGCAGTGAGAGAGAGAGATGAGTTCCCTACGGCCCAGTCCAGCAGCCGAACGCCGCCGTGTTCCTGCTGTCGACGCCGGCCAGCGGCGGCGTGGGAGACAACAGGAAGTTTTCACGACCTTCGCTCAGAGCCAACGGCCGGCGTCACCTGATCGGGATGGCGTGCCTCAGAGTGACACTCGTCACCTCCTCTTGGGCTTTTTAGGTTTAACCACAGTTGGGAGGGGGGCGTGTCCCTGCTCGGCGGAGGTCACTCACCATCAGGTCCGTGAGGTAATCCTTCTCGTAACTGTCGCCGTGCTTTTCCTCCGTGCCGTCCACGGACAGCGTGTAGTTGTAGTACTGGGAGTTCCCCACCTGATCGCCGTGGAGACAGGCTGTGACATCACACACCTGGAAGAACTGGGTCGGCGCGCGTCTACGCGTGTGTGTGTGAGGCTCACCAGTGCGTGCCAGTGGTTCCATCCAGGAGGAACGTGGGCCACGCCTCCGGCGTCTTTCTGACCGTACTGGTGGACGGAGACACGTTTAGTTGGCCACGCCCATTGCTCTGCGCCTGTGGTCAAGTTTAAAACGTGCGCACACCTGGTTCAGGTATTTGCCAGCGAAGAAGGTCTGGTACTTCTGCTTGCTCAGGTAGACGGGGAGGGCCTCCGACTCGGGCCCCTTCTGCCACAGCGGGCTGGAGCAGTTCCCCAGCAGGGAGTTGTTCCTCACCTCGTGGTTGTGGGGGTATCGACCCGTCAACACGCTGCTCCTGCTCGGGCAGCACAGCGGCGCGACTGTGAACTGCAGGAGGAGGAAGAAGAAACTGTGTTTGGTTCTTCCACTTTCAGCTGGTCTGCGATTCACCATCAGAAAATCAATACGCCAACTCGCCAGGCTCTTAAAGGGCCGGGCGGCACTCAGACTTAGTGCTGTACCTTCCGTCGCCACCGAGCTCTGTCAGGTCGTTCATTTGTCACGTGACTGCTGGAAAAATGAACGAAATGACTCATAAAAACGATTCGTTCTTGTTCGCTACGAGATTAAGAGTCAGTGAACAGACTGAAATGTCCCATCACCACTCAGACTGTTGAGTGCACAGGATGATGAGGAGACCACGTCAGCGTTTCACAATAAGGACGCACCATCTCGTGGTCACAGTTTCAACTTGTGACCAGTTCCTTTGAAGAAACCACACGAGAGGCTCAGAGGAGAAAAGTTCACCCACCTGGATTCATTGAGCATCAGTGAGTCAAATGTATCGCTCACACGTTTTTAAATTCAACTTAGAGGCAGGAAAAAAAGTTGAATAAAAGAACAAACAAAAGTATTAAATGGACGAGAGAACGGAAGGTAAATACAGGACTGGACTGGACTCACAGCGTTCACAAATGTCGCTCCCTGGTCTCCGATCAAGGCTCTGGTTTTCTTCATCGGGGTCTGGAGCACAGAGGCAAGAAGAGAAAGACACAACAACAACAACCACTGAGAAAGACATCTTCAGCTTATTTGAGTTTTAAAAAATGAAAAGGTGCCGCTAAGTTTCGAGTCCCGCCCCCGCTAATATTTTAGCGTCCTCGGTAGGAGCCAGAGACCCCACTGAAACTCACCATCCCCCCCAGCTGAACATCCTGGTCGTCGGCGAGGATGAGCACGACGTTGCTCGGTTTGGCGCAATCCGCGCACCTGCCGCAGGCGGCGAGCAGCGCCGGCAGCAGCCAGAGGAGCGCGGCCGCCCCGGGGACGGCTGCCCCGGGGACGGCTGCCCGCCGCCGACGGGGTGGCATCGCTCCGGCTCCGCTCCTCGCACCCATGACCGGGGGAGCAGCATCGGGCTCCATGGACACGCAACTACCGGTGTGCGCGGCGGGGCTCGGGCTTTTGCTTCCTGCTACGGGGGGGGGGGGGTCCGTGGGTGGGGGGTGTCCGTGTGTGTGTGTGTGTGTGTGTGTCATGCTGGACAAACACGCGCTGCTCGAGCTTCACAGTTTGAGGAAGTGGAGTCAAGTGGATTTGATCACATGACTGGTGGGGGGGGCAGAAGACAGAGAACACCGTGTACAAGCGGGACATGGTCCAACTTTACTGCCAAATACTTGACGTGTTTCTTCACCTTATCACCTCGACGTGTGAACATTTACTCAGTTAAAATGGAGAGCAGATATGAAATGGTCGACTATTAAAAAGCAATTAAAAATACCTGGTCAAAGTTCTGGGCTTCTGTTCTGACTTACTGAGACATAACATGGTCACTACTGCTTTGTTTTTTCCTTTATGATGTACTTTTACTACTTTTATTTAATTTCATTCTGACACTCTGTATTACACATTTTCTTTGCTACTGGAACTGTAATTTTCCTCCTGAAGGAATCAATGAAGTCCTATCTATCTATTTGTTTAAACAGCTTATTAACTTATGACGACAAAATCACGAGACAGTGACTGAGTCAAACCGGAAGCCAGTAGTATTAGGAGTCACGCTCGGCTTCAGTGGCCGTGTTGGTGCATTCAGGTTAGAAGAGTCTGGCTCCATCTGCACAGGACAAACATCTGAACCTTCGAGAAGATGCTGGTGAAACCCAAGCTGAAAATAACCTGAGCGGTGAACTTCCTGTTGAGCCTCTTCCTCTTGTTGCTTCCAACTGTTTAGATATCTATTTCTCAAAGCTCCAAACAAGGTGGCGCAAAGTAATACTCAATTATATTGCAAGTAAATAAATATATATCATAATAAGAATTATATATTTATTATTTTTTATTTTCTTTTATTTGTTATTGGCCGAACCGGACATTGTGGGCTCAGTGCTCAGTTTCCGCCCGGACTTATTTTGGTGACGGACTGCTAATGGTGGCGAAGACTCCGAAGGACCGCCCCTCACCCCGCTTCTAATTGGTTCCGCCTGGTTTCGCGTCCCGGGGCTTTTGCCCTATCAAAGGCACGCTGCGGTGGGCGGGTTCTCGCAGCTGCATCCGGTTTCCCTGCTGCGCTAAAGTTCACCGCTTCCTCTCAGAATGTAAACAAGCACAATCTGTCATGTCATTTTTAACGTGACACCAGGAAAACTGAAGTCCACAAAAGAGGTGGAAGAGGTTTTTTAAAAAATCCACAATCGAGTCAAAATCGCAGCTTCTGGCACAAGATGTCGGCGTCAGTGTGACCGGATGTTTTAACGCCGACTTTTGCCGCTGAAGCGAAGGAGAGCCACCGGGAGCAGCAGCACCGGGGACCCTCCACCCACCAGGCTCCCCCAGGTGGCTTTGTTCCTGCAAGAAAGAAAGATGGGAGCCAGTCGAAGAGCTTTCCTGGGCCAGCGTTCAGGTAACAACCGCTGTCGGTACCGTGGGACCGAGCGGAGGCCAGGCGCCACCGACAGGTCCGGGACAGTCTGTTTGTAGAGACAAAGACAACAAAAGCCTTGGTTCAGATCGCATCTGAGAAAAATGCGCTTCAACCATTACAAACAATCACCAACAGCAGCTGGCTTAGCTCAGAACTGAAGAAGCCCTTCGGATGAAGGACGAAACGTCTTCAATAAAGAAAAAGAAATCCAGTTGCCTTGACTAAACGATCACCTGAAACAGCAGCTGGCTGTTATGCTGTACTTTCACCACTAGATGGCACCAAGCACCACACAGGTGTGTTGAAGAAACAAACGTTGCTCATTCCGTTCCCAAATTCCTCAAAATATTTCACTGATTTCCCAGCGTTAACCCCCCAATACTACACATGATGTTTGTTTTCCCAATTTAACAATGTTTTGTTCCTTATGTCTTTAAATATCTGGGGAAAACCCTCAAAGATAGATTTACCGTGACAGGATGAATGACCTCAGCTGATCTTTGTGTCTTCCCAGTCCAAGCGTCACACACGTCATTTCTGAAAACAACTTGTGCGCTGAGCTCAGCTGCACCTCCTGAACATCGGCTGGTTCACGGAGAGCGTGCACGCAGGCCGTCCACTTACTGTGCTGGACAGACATCAACTGCAGGTCCGTTGGACTCATCCAGCCACGCGATAATCATTCACAGGCCTGAAATCTTTACTCGCCGTATCCTGCAGTCGTCGGCTGGCGAAGCCGAGGCTGCGGGGCGTTCAGTGCCCAGCTACGCCTGTCAGAGAAGAACCCCTCTGGACAACTGCAACGCCGTCCTCACCGTACATCACATCAACACACAGCACTAACTGCATCCTCGTCCTCAGGACGCTTTGTCTCTGCTGGCTGAAAACGCCGAGCTCAGGGGCCAGGACGGACGAGGCGTCGCGTTCCATCGGGCCGCCGCCGTCTTCAAGGCCCTCCCCAAACCGGTGACGTGCGTGGCGCAGCTCAGAGGGCTGCCCTGCCTGCCGCCGCCACCTGATTGTTGGAGTTAACCCTGAGGGGCGGGGTCACGGCTCAACGCATCCTGACATCGGATCACACGCGGCCCTGGGCCAATCAAGAGGGATGGGGGCGTGGTCAGCTGCTGATGTGTATGTTTACATTCCAGAAACTCGTCAAGGTGATTTTTTTCCATTTTTAAGTGCTGGCTAAAAAAACATTTCACTGTGTTTTATTACGTGCATCACGTTTTATATGAGTTGTTGTACTTTCATTTGAAATGGACTGAACCAATAAAGCTGCCTCCCCCCATGGTTTTGCTTCACAACCTCTGTTGCCACACACACACACACAGTTTCAGCTATATGTTCTCGTGTGTGTGTGTGTGTGTGTGTGTGTGTGTGTGGTTAGGGTGCAAAGGCACGTGCACACCTGTGCACCACTGGCCTGCAGTCTGCAATGAGTGGGTGAGCAACTGTTGGACGGCAGTGCTCCGCCCCTTCTCCCGAGGTGAATTGCATATAGAGCTGAGGTCCAAAAATACCATGTAAAATATCAAACAAAGCAGAACATAAATCAAACATACAAATATATACAGATAATGAGGCAGATGCAAAAGTACAGTAGTACTTTAAGTACATTAGAATACTAGTGTAACGACAGTACAGTACTGCAGAGAGAGAGAGGATGCTTCCGTGTGCACTCCCTCGAACTGCTTTGTTTTGTTCAGTGGTTTCCAACAGAGGGGTCGGGGCCCTCCCAAGGGTCATCAGGTCAATCTGAGGGGTCGTGACTTTGATTAGTGCGAGAAGAAGCGAGAACATTTGGGACATTATCTCATTTTTTTTTTTTTTTTTAGAGAGAATATCTCTGAAGCGAACGTGATCTGTAGTTTACTTGGGTTACTCTGACGTTTACTTTGATACGGTACCAAGAATACTGCACAGCGATTTATCCACATCAAACCATTTTAGATAATTATTCAAAACGTCGTTCACAGTCGAGGCTGTCAGGGACGACAGGTCCATTTCCTGTGTGTTCCCTCACCTCTTGCTCACAGCCTCATTAACCTCGAAATACCAGTTTAAGATCAAAGACTGTGTTGCTGCTCACACCTCCCTCTCCTGTCATGTGCACTCCGTCACACGTGCACATGTTTCATATCACATACACACACTGCAACAACAGGATGTTCACTTTCTTCCACAGTGACCCCCGGTGAACTCTGAGTCTGCGGTTTCCAGAAGAGTGAGCAGAGAGCAAAGTGATATAGGGTTAACCCTAACCCTAACCCAGACCCTAACCCTGACCTTACCCTAACCCTAACCCTGACCCTAACCTTGACCCTATCCTTGACCCTAACCCTGACCCTGACCCGAACCCTAACCCTAACCCTGACCCTAACCCTAACCCTAACCCTAACCCTGACCCTAACCCTGACCCTGACCTTAACCCTGACCCTACCCTAACTCTAACCCTGACCCTAACCCTAACCCTAACCCTGACCCTAACTCTAACCCTGACCCTAACCCTAACCTTGACCCTGACCCTAACCCTGACCCTGACCCTGACCCTGACCCTGACCCTAACCCTAACCCTAACCCTAACCTTGACCCTGACCCTAACCCTGACCCTAACGCTAACCCTAACCTTGACCCTGACCCTAACCCTGACCCTGACCCTAACCCTGACCCTGACCCTAACCCTAACCCTAACCCTGACCCTAACTCTAACCCTGACCCTAACCCTATCCCTGACCCTGACCTTAACCCTGACCCTACCCTAACTCTAACCCTGACCCTAACCCTGACCCTGACCCTAACCCTAACCCTAACCCTGACCCTAACTCTAACCCTGACCCTAACCCTATCCCTGACCCTGACCTTAACCCTGACCCTACCCTAACTCTAACCCTGACCCTAACCCTGACCCTGACCCTAACCCTAACCCTAACCCTGACCCTAACCTTGACCCTAACCTTGACCCTAACCCTGACCCTACTCTAACCCTGACCCTAACCCTAACCCTGACCCTAACCCTAACCCTGACCCTAACCCTAACCCTAACCCTGACCCTAACCTTGACCCTAACCTTGACCCTAACCCTGACCCTACTCTAACCCTGACCCTAACCCTGACCCGGAGGGATTTCTGAAAAGAGAAAGTGACGTGAGGACAAGTGAGCACGTTCGTATCTAAACGTCCTGCGTCCTCAGCCTCAGACACACGAGCTGCGTCACGTGACTTCAAAGCCGCCCGTGCCATACACACACGCAGACACCGACCCGTGTCGTGAGGTAAAGAAAAGAAAAAAATACACAAAGATGAGACGAGAGTTTGAGGCAACGCGGGCCGAAGTGTCAGAGGTGATAACATCACTTCCTGCACCCAGCAGGAAGCTGAGCAGCACCTGTCTTTAGGAAAACTTAAATTCCACAGCCCCCCCCCCGATGAGGGGAGTCGCTGCGCCTGCTCATCCACTGGGACCAGCCCCACCGGCCCCATCAAAGCCCAGGGAGCCTTTGATAGGGCTGATAGGGATCAATGGGACAGGGGAAGAGACCTTAACGGAGTGCGTTACAGACGGGCGGGCGACTGGAGGCCGCCGCCGCTGCCAGGGATCAATGATTACTGGGCGTCATCAGGGAGGAGGAATCCACTCAGCCTCAGCCGGGCCCGTTGGATGGTTAATGTAAAAAAATACATTAAAAAAATCAAATTAATGATCTGCAGTGAGCGAGAGTTAATAAATCAACTATAAGTCAAATCTGTTTATTTAAAAAAATAATAATATATATCTTTTGAGACCAATTGTGATATTCATGGAATTAATCTTAGTCAAATCATTTTAAACATGTTTTTATTTTTTATAAAAAATAATAATGCCAATTTATTAGGACTGAAGATTCAGATTTTAAACTTTAATCACAACAAGTTTGATAAAGAAACAAACGTTATTAGCTGCTAGCTGCTAACCCTGTTAGCCTGGTTCTCCCACTGCCGATGCTCCTTCAGCACACACACACACACACACACACACACACACACACACACTCCTGCCTGAGGTTCATTAGCTCCAGCACCAAATGGGGGTTTATCCTCTGCAGGGCAGACCAGAGGAGACATGATGTGATCACTGCGTCCCACTGTGTTGGGACGTGTGTCTCCTCTGGTCTAATGACTGTGCCTGGAGGATGGGGGGGGGGTGAGGTGTGTTTGTGTCCATAACAGAGCAGCAAACAGGCCCATTAGACATGAAAGAGTCTGAATGGAGCCAATCAAAGACGACGCCAGCAGGAGACCATTACCCCACAGACTGGGGCCGGGGACGATGTCCTCCGTGGATAAGGACAGTTTACACAGATACACCTGGTAAGACCAGGGCCCAGAAAATAATAAATAAATAAATAAATAAAAAATAAAAGGGTTTTGCAGAGACGTGGTTCAGCAGCCGTGCACGTTTGAGACCTCACTTAAAAAAGAATCATCACGTTTCTGTGAAACATCCATGAGAACCGTCAGTCCATCAGTTATACTGTCAAATTGGATTTGAAGATTCTTTTATTACATTTGCTAATTTTTAAAAATCAATTTAGTAAATACGCTGTTTAAATCATAAATAAATGCACATTTGATACTAATCATCAGGATTTACACACACACACACACACACACACAAAACAACAGCGAGTCGACTGGCACAGTCCAAAGTTCAAAGGGCTACTGGTCCTTTGGTTTTCTGTGTGTGTGTGCGTGAGAGAGAGAGAGAGAGAGAGAGAGAGACGGGTATCGGTGTCAGCTCTTTGATGTGAGGACGCACCTCGAATATTTCATCATCGTGTGTGAAAACCCAGGAGCGAAGTATTCGCCTGTGGAGTACACAAGATACTGCAACAACTTCTTCTTCTGTTGCTTTGATTGGCGGCTGCGTGGCCTTCAGGATTCAGCGGCTTGATATTCATCATCATCATCTTTCTTTCTCTTTTTTTAATTCTCCGCTTCCCTCTCTGCGCCACAGCAGCGTTCTTGCGCACTATGAACAATATGACGCAGGGTTTTATGGTGGCGGCGCGTCCCGTGTTGCTTATCAAAGCCCCGGGTGCCTTTGAAGTGACCCCCGGATCCATAATGAGCTGTTAGAGCGCCACTGCAGCGGCGCGCACGGACTGCGCACAGACTGCGCGTCTGAGGGGGGGGGGGGGGGGGGGGGGGGTCC
>JAFBJW010000063.1:578911-652257 GCA_016785235.1 Pseudorhombus dupliciocellatus
GGGGGTCGTGTTTGGCGCACACAACAGCGCCTGAATGCCGCGGCGGCTCCATCACTCAGGTGACGTCAGAGCCACTTCACAGCGGATCATCATCGGCAGCTCGTTGTCAGGCTCAAGTCAATACTGCCCCCCCAACCCTAATCCTAACGAGTACTTTTATTGTTGATACATATTTCTCACAACTCTTGTAGTCAATGTGAATGTTTCCTACTGTCTTTCCTTCACTTGGACACTTGGAGACCTGACGTCAGTCAGTGATGTGATTAGTCCTCATAGTACCATTATTTAATGTCTTTAATCTGGGATCATCCCGGATTATGGCGCTCCGTCACACGAAACCACTCACGGCTCCTCAAGGTGGCCACTGGCTCGAATGGAGGGTTTCTGATTGGAGTGTTGTGGAGTAACGGCCCTGAGTGTGTGAGCAACGACCTCTTGAGCAAATGATCATTAAATCATGACATGTCCTCAACGTGTCCAAAACCAAGGATTTCTGATGTGAAATGGACCAAAACCCAAACAGCACAAGCACCTGAGAGACATGCTGAGTACTGCACTAATACAGTACTTGAGTCATTATGTGATACAGTAGTACGTCGTAGCACTGCAATACTAATACAAGCCGAGGAAGTAACTTGTTTCAGACCCGGTGCAGACAGTTTGGGGCTGAGGTGTGTGTGTGTGTGTCGACTGTCGTGGAGGCAGGAAGGACTGTGTGTGTGTGTGTGTGTGTTGTTGGGGGGGGGGCCAGACTTACTGGAGCCAGGCTGTAACAGCCTCATTGAGACTGAATGAGACGTCTTAATTACTCCAGTTGTGAAAACTGAGGGGGGGGGCGCATGCTTTGATGTTCGGGGCCGAGGGTTTGAGATGAGGTGGGGATGTCCCCTATATAAATAGACATGCTGCCAGGGGGACACCACAGATACCTCTCATCCTCCACCAGGACTGTCCCCTCTGTCCCCTGCGCCCTGGACAGAAGCGTCTTCTGGACATACTCCGTCTGTCTCCTTAAGAAGAAGAAGAACATCTGCACAATGAGAGGACACTTCTCCATCGAGTGGATGGCCCAAAGCAGCCAGGCAGCGGGGCCAGACCCGGCCCCGGCCCCCGGACCCGGACCTGCGGCCTGTGGGACGCACGCCGAGAGCCTTCCCGGGTTCTACTGCAGAGCAAAGTCAGAAAAGGCGCTGGAGCAACGGGAAGCGAGCAGGAGTCCGAGCCTGGAGGCGCAGCAACGAGGTACCTCCCTTCACCCACAACCAGCTGTGTTCTGTCACGTTGGATGGACTTACATTCTTAGAAAAGAAAAACTCTCCAAAGTAAGGATTAAAACTTAGCCAAGAGGGCCAGATTTGGCAAGGTGAAATGTGTTTCATTTCTTCACATGGAACACAACTAAATCAAAACACGTTTTTACCACAAATCCTTCTGCTTTTGACCACAGGAAGTGAAAAAACTTCATTTGAAAAATATTCAAATTTTCTAAATTTAAAGCTTTTATATTTCAATTGACAATAAATGAAAATGTGACTTGATTTTGAATTGGATATCAAAAATGAAAAAGGCTTTGTATTCCAGTGAAAAATACTCAAATGTCCACATCTCCTGGAAGGGGCGTTGCCTGGGCCTTTGTTGAAATTCTTTTTGTACGACAGACAAAGGAAAGAGGGGAGTGTATAAAGCGAGAGGGGTCATGAGCAAACAATCAGCAATCAGGGAAGACAGACACAGGAAAAACAGAAAAGCCTTACCAAAATAAAACAGGAAGTAACCAAAACACTAACAACATTAACTTCACTAGCACTGCTGACAGCCGTGTGTAACAGCGGGCCAGTTGAAATTAGAACAAGGGCCGGACTTTGGACACGCCTGATATATGACATCAAAATGCTGGAATAGCAGTTTTACCACAATTTAAACAAACAATTTACTCAGTGTTGAATTGTAACTAAGTACCTTTACTCAGCGTGTCATGGCTTCTTCTCCCCAGCGACAGAGGCCAGTTTCAGCAGCGGCACCGAGGAGGAGACGTCCGGCTACGAGAGCGAAGGCTGTCGCTCCCTCTCCCCCTCGGCGCCTCCCGACCGCAGGGCCACCGCCACCACCGTCTCGCTGCTGTCCCCACCGTCGGGCAGGAAGCCACGCACGGCCTTCACGTCAGAGCAGATCAGCAGCCTGGAGCGGGCCTTCAAGAGGAATGCGTACCTGGGGACGCAGGACAAGGCCGAGCTGTGCAAGAAGCTCAACCTGTCGGACAAACAGGTGACGAGCCCTGGCTAGATGTCGTGACCTCTGGCCTTTTGTGGAATCGCTCACATGAGACGATTCACTCGTTATGAATTTCAATTGTTTTCCATCTTCCGTTTCCTAACGAGTCCCTCCGTCTCCTCTGTGCCTCAGATCAGGAACTGGTTTCAGAACCGTCGGATGAAGCTGAAGAGGACGGTGCAGGACGCCCTGGCTCACGCCTGCCAGGCCAACATGGCCTCCCAGTTCATGCATTATCCCGAGCTGCAGTCCTACCGGCCTGGCCCTTACCCTAGGTACCACTCGGCGGCAGCCCCGGAGGCCCCAGCCACTGGCCCCTTCGTCCGTCACCACGGTGTGCAGTACAACTCCCGCCTGTCCGCCGTCCCGGCGCTGCCCCTGGACTCCTACCAGTACAGCGGCCTCCCGGGGGTCGCGACTCAGCTCATGGGCTCCTACTCCAGTTACCCGCAGTACTACTGACACCGGCTCTCTCGCCTCTTCTAACAGGAGAGAAATAAATGGTTTAGAAGAAACAACAGGGCCATGTGCAATAATGGCGTGTGTGTGTGTGTGTACCTCTGCTTGTATAGTTTGCAAATATTTAAATTTTTAATCTATGAAGTGATTGTTGTTCCTGTGTCACTGTGAAATGACACCGCCCAAATAAAGGTTATTCAAACCTAACAGGCCCTCAGGGGGTTTTCAAACAAGTGTTTTCATTTCTGTGTTTGATCTAACACTTGTTGTGTGTGTGTGTGTGTGTGTGTAATATATAGGAGCCAGTTTTCTCCAGAATCACTCTAATTTTTTTAAATCCAATCCAATCCAATTTATTGTCAAGTGAAATACAAAAGTTTTGAATTTAGAAGTTAACAGTGAGCATTTAATAGTGAAAAATATATATATATAAAAAAAGAAAGATAAGAAAAAAATTTTTCATTTCACTTGGTCAAGGGCAGAAGAAATGAAAAGTATGCATCGCCCCACACACACATTTTCACCTCGCCAAATCTGGCCCTCTTGGCAAAGTTTGGACACCCCTGCCTTAAATACTTTGCTGGGTTTGGCCCACACTGGATAAAAAGTCAGAGACTTTGAGATTAAAGTTGTAAAATTCGCAATTAAGTCGTACCGGAAATGACTGCTCACTGTAAACGAGGGCTGCATTTCGTTTCATTAAAAAGAATTATGTCGCTATAATTTTGATAGTCTATGACTTTTTTCCAATGTGGCCCTGATGCTCCGTCGTAGTTAGTGAAATTGTTATCGTTCAGTTTTGCCACTGTAGTTTGTCTGGTGTCGTTACACCTCCCAGGCACCAGGTGTCGCCCTCAGTTAAACCATCTGCTGTTGCTGCCTTCAGGAACTCTTATAATTTGTAAGTTTTGTAAAATACGTGAGGTGATGTTCGTACATGTACGTGCAGTGCGTTCGTGCGTGACCAGCAATGTGACATGTGGAGGAAAGAACTTGACAAAAAAACATGCGAGTCACATGAAACAAACAATGCCCTTGCAGTCGACAACAAAACAAAAAAGATTACAAAGGTTCCCACGCTTCAACGCCGCGTCCGAGTTGCACCTGAACGCAGCACCGATCGCACACAGGCTCAAAGATGCAGCGCGAGCGGACCGCCAACGCCAGTGCGGCTGAAAAGTAAGAAGAGACGACGATAGTCCCGTCATTTGTCGGATGTTTACACCGTCCGGTGTCTACCCGACCGGCGGTGTCTCACAGTCAGTCAGCTCGCGTTTGGACCCGAGTGAAATGTCTCCTCTGCTCCTCTGCAGGCCCGACCGGGAGGCCGCCATCATGTCCAAATACTACGACGGAGTGGAATTTCCTTTCTGCGACGAGTTCTCCAAATACGAGAAAATGGCCAAAATAGGACAGGGGACGTTTGGGTGAGGACGTTCGCAGAAGAGGCTGTGACCGCGAACTGCTAACGGCTAATGCTAGCCGAGCATGAGTCGGAGCGAGCGGTGGAACAATGGAGGGCTGCTCATAACGTCACTTCTCTTTTTAATGGTTTACGCCAGGCGTGTCCAAAGTCCGGCCCGGGGCCAGTTGCGGCCCTTGTTCTAATTTCGACTGGCCCGCTGTTACGAGCGGCTGTCAGCGGTGCTGGTGAAGTTAATGTTGTTATTGTTTTGGTTACTTCCTGTTTTATTTTGGTAAGGCTTTTCTGTTTTTCCTGTGTCCGTCATTGTAAGTGGAAATTTGAATATTTTTTTCACTGAATACAAAGCCTTTTTCATTTTTGATATCCAATTAAAAATAAAGTAACATTTTCATTTATTGAATTTTTTTCCACTTCCTGTGGTCAAAGGCAGGAATTTTTGGTAAAAACGTGTTTCGATTTAGTTGTGTTCCATGTGACGAAATGAAAAGTACGCCACGGATATTTTCACCTCGCCAAATGGCCCCCTTGGCAAAAAGTTTGGACACGCCCCTGGTTTACGCACAATAACCGTGAAACGTTGGAAACGGCGCTCAGCTGGAAGTTGTTTTGTGGGGGTGTGATTTATTCTGTAATGGCCGGGCAAAGCTAAAGGTTGTGACTTTTCGCAGGGAGGTGTTCAAAGCCAAGCACCGGCAGACAGGGAAGAAGGTCGCGCTGAAGAAGGTTCTGATGGAGAATGAGAAAGAAGGAGTAAGAGACTGTCCAATTAAAAGACGGTGGTGGCGGCAGACGTCCCATCCTCACAGCTCTGCCTTGTCTCTGTCTCTGTTCTAGTTTCCCATCACAGCGCTAAGAGAGATCAAGATCTTGCAGCTGCTTAAACACGAGAACGTGGTCAACCTGATCGAGATCTGCAGAACCAAAGGTTGGGGGTCACAAGGCTGCGTGATGATGTCACAGCTGGTGACGCTGTCCTCTCACGTGCCCTGCTTCCTCTCTCCCCCCTGAAGCTACACAGTTCAACAGGTACAAAGGCAGCATCTACCTGGTGTTTGACTTCTGCGAGCACGACCTGGCCGGGCTGCTGAGCAACGCCAACGTCAAGTTCACCCTGGCAGAGATCAAGAAGGTCATGCAGATGCTGCTGAACGGACTGTACTACATCCACCGAAATAAGGTGAGGCGCTGAGTGAAGTCCCCGTCCTCCTCATTGGGACCAGATGAATATGGGCCGATCCACCGTCGATAGAATAGAATAGAACGTTTTTTATTCCTCCCCCATGGGGGAAACACACATTTACAGCAGCTCCGTAAAAAACAAGTAAGGATAAAGAAATAAAATAAAATAAGATAAAAATAAAATAAAATAATCTTAAAGGCCTACTATTTACAGTTAAATTACAGTTAAATCTAACCCTGAATATGGATGGAACGTTCCATCGAGTCGTAGCTGCTTCCCTAAAGAATCAAACCTCTCCGTGATTTTTTTTTTTTTTTTTTTTTCACATCAATGTCTTTGTTTGTTGTTTGTGTGAATCGTAACCCCCCCCCCCCCCCCCCCGCTGCTGGAGCAGATCCTGCACAGAGACATGAAGGCTGCCAACGTGCTCATCACCAGAGACGGCGTCCTGAAGCTGGCAGACTTTGGTTTGGCCCGAGCCTTCAGCCTAGCCAAGAACAGCCAAGGCAACCGCTACACCAACCGCGTGGTGACGCTCTGGTACCGGCCTCCGGAGCTGCTGTTGGGTGAGAGGCGCCCGCGGAAACTCTCCTTACTGTGTCCAGGCGCTTAACCTGGTGTATGGGAGTCACGGATCACAACTGTGACATCCTCAAGAGTTAGGAGAACCGACCAAGGGTGAATTCCAATTTCCCCCTTAACCCTCAATCTTGAGATTCTCCGACACTTCCTTTGGGAGTGAGGGCTACCCAGAATGCATGCAGGTCATCACAGAATAAACGCGAATCAACGGCGTTAAGTAACAGCTGCCTTTATTAGAGGCCTCTTCTCAAATGGACAGATACAATATTAGCATTGAACCAATGTGAAAGTTAGTTAGCATGTGGTCAGCTAGGTAAGCTAGCCGACAACAACAACTCCGTATCTGCAATCTGTTCAATACAGTGATTCCAAGCCACTGTGCTGTGAGAACTCATTGGCTGTGCCGCGGAAGATCATTCACTTTCACCTGCTGCTCTGTGTTAGATCCGCAGCTGACGCTTCTGAAACATCTGAAGCTGGCGCGGCGCTCCGCTTCCCTAAAACACAGGCTGTTTATTTCCCATCCATCCACGACACACCTCTGGTTGGACGTGGAACCAGGCGGAGACCCCGGCACAGACCCCAGCGCGGTCGCCCCAACGGATCTGCATTTAAGGGGCGTCCCATTTCTAAGGCACAAAACAGCCCTGAACACTTGGTTTTAAGGGTCACTCAGATTTGAGGGTGAAAGGGGAATCCACAGGAATAAAAAAAAAAAAAAAAAAAAAAACCTCTGTGGATCCCTGTCCCAGGACGGACAGAAAGCAGGACATGTCCATGTAATGGGGAGTGTCAGAGAGTCACGACAGCAGTTAGAGCACAGTCTGTCACATGAATTGAGGCGGTGATGTCAGCGCTGGCTGAGGCTCTCACGAGGCGTCCCGTGTCACTGATTTGTTGGTGTGTTCCTCTGGACAGGCGAGCGGGACTACGGGCCTCCCATCGACCTGTGGGGGGCGGGCTGCATCATGGCGGAGATGTGGACCAGGAGTCCCATCATGCAGGGCAACACGGAGCAGCACCAGCTGACCCTGATCAGCCAGCTGTGTGGCTCCATAACGGCGGAGGTGAGGCTCGTAAGGCGGTGCAGTGGCTCCCGCTCGCCAGCTTTCTCACGGCCCTGGTTCTCCTCTGTCAGGTGTGGCCCGGCGTGGATAAGAAGTACGAGCTGTACCAGAAGATGGAGCTGCCCAAGGGCCAGAAGAGGAAGGTGAAGGACCGCCTAAAGGCATACGTCAAAGATCCGTACGCGCTGGACCTGATCGACAAGCTGCTGGTGCTGGACCCGGCGCAGCGCACAGACAGTGATGACGCGCTCAACCACGACTTCTTCTGGTCCGACCCCATGCCGTCAGACCTGAAGAACATGCTCTCCACCCACAACACGTCCATGTTTGAATATCTGGCCCCGCCCCGGCGGAGGGGTCACATGCCCCAGCAGCCGCCCAATCAGAACAGAAACCCGGCGACCACCAGCCAGACTGAGTTCGACCGAGTGTTTTAGCCACACACATACACAGTTGCGGCATCGTCCCTTGGTCGAGGACACTGTCCCCCTGGATGGCCTTTGGACAAAAGACTGTCTTCCAACGTCGGTGAACTTCACAGTTCTTTCTCTCTCTCTCTCTGTGTGTGTGTGTCGAAGTCGCAGCTGCGTGCTCCATGGATTGAGAGCGAATTTGCTTCTTCACATTTTGTTCAGGAATTTTGAAAATGGACCTTTTGAACAGTTTAAGTGTGTTTGGCTTCATGGTGAATAGGGTTAGAAAGATGACAAACGTATCACAAAGTTTTTCTATTTTTATTTTCTGGAGACAAAAGTCAATAAAAATAAAAACAATTTTACTTCTGAACAGATTGAAATTTGATTGTCAATCAAAACTATACATGCCAACTTTTTTTAAGTCACCATTTCATGTAAAGCTGTTCATATATGTTTTTCCCTTCCCCGAATTTATCATAATGAAACATCAAGTCTCTACTGACAGAACTGGGCGAACTGGTTCCAGTTCCAGGGTCGTCCAGCAGGGGCAGCAGCGATTTGAGTCAGCTAAACTAATTTCCCCTGGTGTGTGGAGCTCCTGGGGGACACTGCGCACTCCCTCCAACAGAGGGCGACATTGCAGCGCACAGCGCTAATTGTCACAGTCCACGAACAACAAAGGAAGACGGCTCCGCTGCGGAAGAGCGGCCATCCTCCAGTGTTCTACGGCTCGGGACGGACCTGTTAGGGTTAGGGTCAGCTTTCTTCGCGCGACCCCAGCCAGGAGGGACCGTGTCGCTTTTTTTAAGTGTGCCGGACTCGCGCTGAATGTTAGCACTTAGCGTTAGCACGACCCGGAGCAAGGAGTAGAGACACAACAACAACAACAGGCCTGTAAGTGCTTTAAATACTTATATAAAACTGAGCCCATAGCCAGGTTGTCAGAGAACAAAGTCCTTTGATCAGTGGGGGGCTTTCACGTTAGCGTTGCTTGGGCGCTTTGGTCCATACGGTGAGGTCATACTGTCATGAGGACCAGCACAGTTCGGGTTTTAGCTACGTAATTTGCGGTAACGCTCCTCCCCTCAGGCCACACCCACTCACACAGCGCCCATGTTGCTTTTAGTAAACAGAATACTAGAGTACACAATACTGATACATCCAGTAAACACTACACAACACAGCCCAGGACACTACTGCGTGTTTTACTGTAAGTAACCAGTATATGAGACAAGTGAGTGCAGTACTGTACACATCAGTGATACCCAGTGGGATCCGTGGCAGTTGTGTAATTGTGTGTGTGTGTGTGTGGACACACAGGACAGAATGCCTCTGTTCTTCAGGAAGAGGAAGCCCAGCGAGGACTCCCAGAGGAGACTGGAATACCAGCTGTGCCGGGTGAGGCCGCCCAGATCCAGTCTCCGCCCCTCGCGCCTAGTGGCCCGTGAACGTGCACGTGAGCCAGGCGCTGTTTGCTGAAATGAACTGTTATCCCACAAACGCAGTAATTCACTGTTTGCTCCTCAGTCCAAGGAGGCGGGCGCTGACGACATCCTGGACATCTCCGCCTGCGAGCTGTCAGAGGTGTGCGTGTGTGTGTGTGTGTGTGTGAGAGAGTGAGAGTGTGTGAGGTCGAGGTCACGGCCTCAGTCACGGCCGCGGCCGGTTGCGCTGCGTGTGCTGACGTCACTCTGCTCTGTCACAGGTCCCCTCCAGCGCCTTTTCCATTTGCAAGGTTCTGCAGAAGAAGGTGGGCAAACCCTCTGGCTCCGCCCCTCGCTGTGCACACACGCGGCAAACGTTTTCCGACTGACACTCGGTCGACCCGCTGTGACCTCTCTCTGCTGTTCCCACGCAGGTCTTCATCGTCCACAACAACGAGGTAAAGTCGCTGCTGCCCAGAGGATGTGACATCAGCGCGCTGTCTACTTTAAAGGTGGGAGGGTGGGTGAGGGTACGAGTCACAGTGCGGGCCTTTACACAAACGCTTGACCTCCTCGTGCCCGTGTGCCTCCACAGGTTTTGGATCTGCACGAAAACAAGCTGGTGTCGCTCCCAGACGACATTGGGAAGCTGACGTCGCTGCAGGTACGGTCGCGCTGAGCCCGACCCAGGATGCACAGAGAAGGGGTGTGAACAGCCATTGCTCATCTGCTTGTGGCCGTTTTGTGCCCTGCCAGATTCTGAATGTGGCCAAGAATCGTTTAAAGGCGTTGCCGGTCAGCATTGGAGACCTGCAGCTCCTGCAGACGCTCAACGTCAAAGGTACGACACACAGTCACGTACCAGTCAAATGACGTATTATTAATGGAATTGACCTCAGATTATATTAACACATTTATCTCTGTGTGTGCGACAGGAAACTGCCTCAGCGAGCTGCCGCCATCCATCGGCTCTTTGAGGAGCCTGCGCTCCCTGGACCTGAGCGAAAACAGGATCGTCACGCTCCCCAAAACGCTGGCCTACATCCGCACGCTGGAGGTGTGTGTGTGTGTGTGTGTGTGTGTGTGTGTGTGTGTGTGTGTGTGTGTGTGTGTGTGTGTGTGTGTGTGTGTGTGTGTGTGTGTGTGTGTGTGTGTGTGTGTGTGTGTGTGTGTGTGTGTGTGTGTGTGTGTGTGTGTGTGTGTGTGTGTGTGTGTGTGTGTGTGGACGGAGGCTTGACAGAGGATGTGTGTGTTTGTGACAGAGTCTCACGCTCGATGCTGCCGCGATGACCCACCCTCCCGCACCTGTGTGCACGGAAGGCACCGAGAGCGTTCAGCGGTTCCTGTGCGCAGGTGACACACACACACACACACACACACACACAGTATTACAGAGTAATTTTGTGCAGTAATTTCAAGTTGCTGTGCTTCTCAGAGCTGGGGGAGGAGTACTGCCCTCCGTCCCAGTATCTCCTCCCAGTGCTGGAGAATGACTGCGGCAGGCAGAACGGTGACCAGTGGGATGGCGTGGAGGAGGCGTGGCAGGTACAGTCGGCGTCGGCATCTCACCCCCCGTGTCAAGTTTGCATTGTCTCACCTTTCCTCCCTTTCTGTTGCAGAACAAATTCAGTGACTACGAGAAGAGAAAGGTTGGTGCCTCAGGAACCCTCACTTCTTCTCTCAGGCTGTGAACACGTGTCGCTGTGCTCGGTCCCGTGACATTTAGAACTCCTGACTCCACGGGCTCAGCCCGAACGCCCACAACATTCCGCCTGTGTAAATGTGTTGGACCGAGGGGCGGGGCGTTCAGTATGAACACGATCCTTGCAAATTAACCTCAGGTTACATCATCTTTTCAAGTGTTTTCCTCAGTGAGTCCCATCCTGAGACTAAAAGTTTTTACAACCCAGTCTTCTTTATTATTCATTATTTTTAATGACTTACTTTTAAAAAAACTGAACTAGTGCTTCTGTTAAAGACTAACGTTAAGTAGTTTTCTTCATGCACCCGTGTCCACGCGTGCCAGCTCTGTGTCGAAACGTGCACGACAGACGAGCAGCTGTGTCCTGGCCTGTCTGGTAGCACCTTGGTGACATCGGCATTCCTCCCGTTTCTCCAGGAGCTGAAGCAGCAGGAGAAGCTGGCCTTCGAGCAGCACCTGGTTGAGCGGCAGAACGAGCACACCCAGCTGGTGCTCATGAACACGTCGCGCAAGGAAAACATCCTCAACTCAGTCCGACAGGTACGCCCCCCGGGCTCTGCCTGCACCATCCCGCCGTCAGGGTCGCAGTCTGACCTCAGGTTCACCCCCCCCGCAGGAGCAGGAGCAGCTGGAGCAGGGAGTCAGCCTGCAGCAGAGGGCCCAGGAGGCCGAGCGGCTGCTGGTGCTGGAGAAAGTAAGACAGGCCGAAGACGGGATCAGCAGCCGCATCAGTGACCTGCTGATGGACAACCAGCGGTAGGACGTGGCGCGACGTGTCCCCAGGTGGACGGGGTGGACGGCTGCTCACCACCTGTGCTTCTGTCTTTGCAGGCAGAAGAGGAGCACTGAGTTTCTGCAAGCCATGGAGGAAGATCGGTAAGTGTGAGCCCTCGGTGACATGTCACAGCACGCGGCCGAGGGCACTGGTTGGATCAGCAAACCCGTGTGAACCAGCGTCCTCGACGCTTTCAGGCTCAGACTAGTGATGGGACATTTGAGTAAAAAGTAAAAAAGAACAAATCTTTTCCAGCAGTCATGTGACGAATGAACGAACTGACGGAGCTCAGTGCATATTAGTGAAAAGAACCCATCACTAATGCATGTGCTGCGGCCTTGTGGTGGCGCAAGGTACTGCACGAAAAGGAACGACTCGATCAACTGCAACTCATATAAAAGACTAGTTCTTTTTTGTTCACAAGCGTCACGTCACTAGCTCAGGCTGCTCGTGCCCCTCTCTGGGTCGGTACTGTTGATGGTGATCTCAGGTCAGGTCAGGTCACGGGCGCGGCGTCTGTTCGGGGTCGCGAATGTTGCGTTTCCTGGCGTGTGCCGGCAGTAACCAGAGTGTCGCCCAACAGGATCCGAGTGGAGCATCTCACTGCCATCACGCAGGAAGAGGCCAATTCTCTGAGGAAGAGGGAGGTGGCAGGTGAGGCCTCCTGCGGCTCGTTTCCCGCACTCTCTTGTCTCATCGTTGTTCTCCTCCTCCTGCTGATCGCCCTCCTCTTCCTCCATGCTCAAGCGGCCATGCAGAAAATGCTGTCGTACAGCTGTGCCATGAACCTGCTGCAAGAGGCGAGCGACTTCCGCCGGCAGAGCCTGGTGTGCGAGGCCAGCAGGAGGTCAGACTCACGCACACAAATGAGGCGGGAGGCGGAGCCAGGAGGTCCTGGGTGATTAATTGGTTTTTGATGTGTTCATCTTCAGCATGGAGAGCCTGGACAAGAAATTCGACAAGATGCTGTCCCTCCAAGCGTCGGACAAATCCAAAGCCATCGCCCACATCTTGCAGGAGGTACGGATGTCGCTGTGACCTGTGGTGACCTCTGACAACCTCTGACCTCTGTGTGTTCTCTGCAGGAGGAGATGCAGAAGGCTGCGTTCCAGGCTTTGCAGCTGCAGAAAGACGCCGTGCACGGATACATCCGCAACCAGGTGTGTGTCTGCTTCATTTTCATTCATCGTCTCCAGATCCGTGTGCTCTGTTTGGACACGCGAGCATTCTAAAGGCTCCTACGTCACAAAGACAGAGGAGCCTGACGCTGTCCTTGTCCCCAGATCAAACTCATCGAGGGAGAACTGATGCAGCTGACCAAGCTGGAGATTAAAAGACGCAACCTGGACGCTGAGAACTTGCAGGTGGGTGCCTCTCTCTCTCTCTCTCTCTCTCTCTCCCCCTCTCTCACCCTATCCCTCTCTCTCTCTTTTTTCCATCTGCCTCATGTTGAATATCTACACTTTTGGTTATTTCCATGTCACTGCTCCATGGCGATGCCACTGTGCATGCTAAAGTTAAAGCTACTACACACAGGCGTGTGTGTGTGTGTGTGTGTGTGTGTGTGTGTGTGTGTGTGTGTGTGTGTGTGTGTGTGTGTGTGTGTGTGTGTGTGTGTGTGTGTGCGTGCACGTGCACAGGAGGTTCTGGTGGATCAGCGCTCGGCCCTCAGCGACTTGCTGCAGCAGCTGCTGAAGCAGAGGGACCAGAGGGAGCAGGAGCTGCTGCAGATCCTGGTGAGGAAACGGACTCAGGTCTGGTCATGTGACCCCCCCCCCCAGCGCCCTGTGGGGCGATGGTAGGGGTCGTGACCTAACCCCCCCTTTTAGAGGGGGCCTCATGCTTCTCCCATTGCATCATCAGCTGTTTCTTCACGAGCTTCATATTCAAGTGCCACCTGGTGGCCACCTGTGGTACCGACTCCTCCCTCCCTGCTGCCACTCAGAGGGAGGAGCTGTAACATTGTGTGTGTGTGTGTGTGTGTTTTAGGCCGAGCTGGAGCAGAAGAGTGAGTCCAGCCAGCAGAACTACTGGATGATCCAGTATCAGCGGCTGCTGGACGCCAAGCCCATGTCGCTGCGGCTGCAGGTGCAGTACAGGGGGGGCGGAGCCTGACACACACACGTGTGTACTGTCCTAATCCTGGCGTTGCGTTGCAGGAGGCCGGCGTGGACACGGAGCTGGTGAACCTGCTGTGTAAACTGTCGGCTCAGCATTACCTGCCCGTCCTAGCGCATCACCGCGTGACGGCCGAGGCCCTTCGCCACATGACCTCCTCTGACCTCAAGAAGGTGTGTGCACGGCGGCGTGACTCGCATGGTTGGGGCGGTCGTACACACAGCTGGGGCTCGGGGCTGATTCCAGGAGAGAAGTGGCGCCTAGGGCGTCAGGAGGCGGCGGCGGGCGGGGGATGGGGCTATCGTGAAGCTGTCAGAATAACCAGTCGCACCTGATCTGTTTCAGCTCGGCGTCACCGAGTTAGGAATCCAGAAAGCTCTCCTGAAGTGGGCCAAGGACCAGCACGCAGAAGGTAGTGTCCACCCCGCCATGTATGTTTGGAAAGCTCTGCCTCTGTCAGGATGCTCATTGCTCCTCCTCCTCCTCCTTTAGCAGGAGCGTGTAAGGCGGACGCTCAGGCCGAGGTAGCCGAGGTCACCCCCTCGGCTCCGCCCCCTGCCAATACAGCAGCGGCTGCTGCCCACATCCCCAGCCCCCCACTCACCCCCGGGACTCCCGTGACCCCTGCGTGCCCCAGCCCCGTGGAGGGGCCGGGCAGCTCCGAGTGTGTGGTCTGCATGGAGACGGAGGTGAGAGCAGAATAACATCTGTGTATTTATTCAGTGTAGGCGACGTAGCCGCTGCTGTCGTCACGTGACTGATCCCACGCTGCTCCCTGTGTCCAGTCTCAGGTCGTCTTCCTGCCCTGCGGCCACGTGTGCTGCTGCCAGGTGTGCAGCGGCGCCCTGCAGAGTTGCCCTCTGTGTCGCAGCAACATATCACAGCAGGTCCGACTCTACCGCGGCTAGGACCGGCCGCCGCCCCTGCCCCTCGGCAACGCACTTTATTTATGCATGCTGCGAGCGAACCTCTTCGGACAGACGTGAGCCAAGGGACGGTCCCATCTTCATCACGTCCTTTTAAGAAACAAGTTTGAATAAACTTTGTTCATGGCTTTAGGTCCCTGCCAATCAATTAGATTTTTTATTTTTCCTTCCTAACTGCTACGTGCCTTTGTAGAAAATGTTTGTATTTTCTCTATGTTCCTCTAAAGCAGGCCAAAGTCCGGCCCGGGGCCAGTTGTGGCCCTTGTTCTAATTTCAACTGGCCCGCTGTTACACACGGCTGTCAGCAGTGCTGGTGAAGTTAATGTTGTTAGTGTTTTGGTTACTTCCTGTTTTATTTTGGAAAGGCTTTTCTGTTCTTCCTGTGTCCGTCTTCCCTGATTGTTGATTGTTTGCTCATGACCCCTCTTTATACACTCCCCTCTTTTCTTTGTCTGTCTTTCATGAAAATACACGTGTACAAAAAGGATTTCAACAAAACTTCAGTCCAGGCCCCGCCCCTTCCAGGACAAATGGAAATTTGAGTATTTTTTTCACTGGAACACAGAGCCTTTTTCATTTTTGATGTCCAATTCAAAATCATTTCATCATCAAAGTCATTTTCATTTAATGTGAATTGAAATACAAATGGGAAGACGCCGACAAAGATGGAAGAACAGGAAGAACAGAAAAGCCTTACCAAAAAAAAACAGGAAATAGCCAAAACCTTAACAACATTATATTCACTAGCACCGCTGTGGGCCAGTCGAAATTAGAACAAGGGCCACAACTGGCCCCGGGCCGGACTTTGGACACGCCTGCTGTACACGATACTGTTATACCTCCCATCAGTGTCTGGCACCTTCCTGTCCCCATACTAACACGATACTCTGACTCTTATTCCTTTTAAAAGATTAGCATTATTCGGCTGTCATCCGTGTGTGTGTTTATATCCATCTGTGTGTCTGCGTGAAAACCAGGTTGAGCTAATGTAGCCGCTAGTCATTGCAGTACGTTTAGCCGTTGTAGCCGTGCATTGGAGACGTCTGCTCTGTGACCCAGTGTGTGTGTGTATTCTGTCGTTCAGTGTATTCACGTGTTCTGTAACCATCCTCTGCATGTGGGAAAGAAAGCATCACTGTATATATCTAAATATCTATTAAACAAAACTTTAAATGGAGCATCAGTTGTTCTTTAACGCCGTTTTCATGTCGCCAGTGGCCGAAGGCAGAACGTTTTGCATTGTCCGTCCCGACCTCTCAGGGTCACAGACAAACAGGCTTTGGAGGAAAATGTGGCCGTGGTTATTTGTTCACTGGTGGAGGAACTGAGTTCATGCTGGAAGCCAGAGGTCAAGGTTGCAGTGGCCTCACAAAGAACGTTTGCCTGGAACATGATGTCAAAAAATACATAGGTCACTTTGACTCAACAGGTGAAATGATAACAGTTCAAAAGTCAAAGGTCGCAGCAGCTAGATGAATCTGGGAAATGAATTAAACCTGGAGAAGAGTGGTTGGTTTAGCTGACTTTTATTATTATTTTTAGAGGACAGTTTATTTTTCTTAAGAATCCAGAATATCCTTTGCGTGTTTGAAGGTTTTCTGCAGAGCTGAAGCTCCAGCCGTGAGGACGTGACTTCAGCTGCGTTCTACAGCGCCACCAAGTGTTCAGACTTTAATCTCATAAATTTACGACTTTAATCTCGTAATATACGTATTTTATTCGTGTAGATTAATTTAAATCTCGAAGTCTGTGACTCATTATTTCTTATTATTGAATCTATGACATCATCATCACTATAATCACGGAGTCAGAGGATCCGCTCTCCACAAAGATCTGTCATACACCGTGTTCCTCCCGCTGTCGGCAGGGGGCGCACGGATCTTCTCACCGCGCGGTGTGGTTGGGTGTCTTCTCTGTCAGTCAACGCTTCCTTCAACGTGATTGGTTGCGGTTGTATGAGGGGGGCTGGCCCTCGGCAGCAGCAGCAGCGGCGGCAGCAGCGCACAGAGACACTGCGGAGTGACGGAGCGTTATCCTTTACATGATTAAAGCACGAAACGCGGACGAAGATACGCGCGGATCCACAGAGACGTAACCGAACACCCAGTCCGTCATGGAGTCCTATGACATTTTAGCTAACCAGCCGGTTGTGATTGATAATGTAAGTATGATGTCATTCATCCACACCCAAACTGAGGCCGCCGTCGGGACTGCTGGCTAGCTGGCTAGCTGCTATCTGCTAGCTGCAGCCACTATTGTGTGCGGGCTAACACACCGTTGTTCAAACGTCGTATTTACCAAAACACTCCGTGGTGACTTAGCTACGATGCTACTACCGGACTGGTGGCGGCGGCGTCTGTTGAGCTGCCCGAGCCAGGCAGGCAGGCTGCCGCTAACCCGGCTAGCTAGTGTCGGCTGTGTGTGTGATGTCCTGAGCTTTAGACGCTGCGGCTGCATTATCACGGGGTCTTGATTCGGTCCGTTTCCGGCACCGGCGAAGCATTCCGAGCTGTCACCGAGGATGTGACGGCGACCCGGAGCCGTTAGCCCCGCAGCGCCGCAGCAGCTAGCCTAGCTAGCTCCTCTGATTTTAGCAGTTTCCCCTGTCTCCTGTCATGGTTTATTGCAGTACTCTCTCTCTCTCTCTCGCTCACACACACACACACACACACACACACACACACACACACACACATGTATGTATGTATATATATATATATATATATATATATATGTAGTGTGTCATCCATGTAATTTTCACCACAGTCCAGATGTGTCCTCATTTGTCTCGTGTCACGCTTCAGTGGAGATGATGCTGTCTGTGTTGGGGGGTTAGGGTCTGACAGACGGACGGACAGATGGACAGATCCGTCCATACGTCTGTCTGTGACGTGCACGCCCTTGACCCTGAGCCTGGTGCCAGCCTCACCGGAGGAAGAAGCTGTGGAGACAGGGACGCAGGGCCCAGTGTCTCGGCTCAGAGACAGTGTGACTGCCGTTGGCCTCGGGCTGTGTCTCATGACCTCCCTCTCTCTCTATCTCTCTCACACGCTCACTCGTTACCCTGCGATGCTGGACGGTAATGGTACATCTGTCTTTTCTCCAGGGTTCAGGTGTGATCAAGGCTGGGTTTGCAGGCGACCAGATCCCCAAATACTGTTTTCCCAACTAGTAAGTGTTCCGACGACCTCCTTCGACGACACTGGCGTCACCATGGCCGATCCTCTTGGCAGCTCGTGCCTTGTTGAGTTTGTTTTTTTCTAGACGGAAACAGCCCAAGGACGCGATGTTATATGCGTTGACGATTCACAAGGAACAGAAAACATTTGGATCCACGTTAACAGTATTTGCATAGAAAGTACTTTTATTCATCCCCGTGGGGAAATTCTTTTGATACAGTAACAAACAAGCAAACAAGTAATACAAAGTCCAACATCAATTTTTTTTTTATGCACGGCTGTCAGCGGTGCTGGTGAAGTTAAAGTTGTTAGTGTTTTGGTTACTTCCTGTTTTATTTTGGTACAGCTTTTCTGCTCTTCCTGTGTCTGTCTTCCCTGATTGCTGATTGTTTGCTCATGACCCCTCTCGCTTTATACACTCCCCTCTTTTCTTTGTCTGTCGTACAAAAAGAATTTCAACAAAGGCCCAGGCTCCACCCCTTCCAGGACAAGTGGACATTTTTTCACTGGAATACAAAGCCTTCTTCATTTTTGATATCCAATTCAAAATCAAGTCACATTTTCATTTATTGTCAATTGAAATATAAAAGCTTTAAATTTAGAAAATTTGAATTTTTTCAAATCAAGTTGTTTTTTCCATTTCCTGTGGTGAAAGGCAGAAGGATTTTTGGTAAAAACGTGTTTCGATTTAGTTGTGTTCCATGTGAAGAAATAAAAAGTACGCCATGGTCGCCCCCCCAACACATTTTTCACCTCGCCAAATCTGGCCCTCTTGGCAAAAAGTTTGGACACGCCCCTGGTGTACACTAATGTAGTCCAGCTGGTAAAGTCACTGAAAATAAGACAGCAAAGCTTGTGCAACTTGACCAAGGCATGTACCCACGGGACAGAGGATGCGCAGGTGTACGTGCTGAGTGTTGTGAGATAGGAGCATCAGAAGGTTTTAGATCAAACTCTCTCTGTCCCGAGTTTTCAATGAATCTCTGTTTATTGTTTCTGTGTGTGTGTGTGTGCTTCAGTGTGGGCCGTCCCAAGCATGTGCGCGTGATGGCAGGAGCCCTGGAGGGAGACCTCTTCATAGGACCCAAGGCAGAGGTAACACACACACACACACACACAGAGGGGAGGCGCATCGTGCCGCTATTGGCGGGTCAGGAGTTTCCGAGCAGCACAGTTGAGGCCTGCAGCCATGACTTTGACTTTTTGTAGTTTTAGTGTAAAACCTCAGTCGTGATCAGACCACATCACGTGTCTCTCCACAGCCTCCTTTGGGTTTTATCCCTTCCTTCCAAGGCCTCTCCAGGATTGGAAGCGTCGTTCTTCATATTTATCCACGGTGTATATTTTGACATTTTTAGACATGCATAAAAACGCTGAGTTTGTAAATGTGAGTGTGCCTGTCGTTGCTGCTCAGGAGCACAGGGGCCTGTTGTCCGTGCGCTATCCCATGGAGCACGGGATTGTGAAGGACTGGAACGACATGGAGAGGATCTGGCAATACGTTTACTCCAAGGAGCAGCTGCAGACTTTCTCCGAGGAGGTGGGCACCTCCCCTCTCTGCCGCGTGATCATCCGGGGCGGCCTGTGTGCGATTATTCCCCTGTCAGCCGCTCTGATCGTTCCTCTCCGCTCTCTCGCTGTCTTTTCCAGCATCCTGTGCTGCTGACCGAGGCTCCTCTCAACCCCAGCAAGAACAGGGAGAAGGCCGCGGAGGTTTTCTTTGAAACCTTCAACGTTCCCGCCCTCTTCATCTCCATGCAGGCTGTGCTGAGCTTGTAAGAACTCACGAGTTGGATCCAGACATCACGCTGAGGCTGCTTGTTGTGAGAAGTGTGTCGGTGCTGTCAGGGCCTTTATAAAGCGACCTCCTCCTCTGGAGGCTTTAAGGCAGGGGTGTGTCCAAAGTCCCGCCCGGGGCCCAGTTGCGGTTCTAATTGTTACGCGTGGCTGGTGAAGTTGATGTTAGGGTTAGGGTTAGGGTTACTTCCTGTTTTATTTTGGTAAGGCTTTTCTGTTCTTCCTGTGTCCGTCTTCCCTGATTCTTGATTGTTTGCCCATGACCCCTCTCGCTTTATACACTCCCCTCTTTTCTTTGTCTGTCGCCAGTCTGTCTTTCATGAAAATACATGTGTACAAAAGTAATTTGGACATGTCCCTGCTTTACGGTGACAGATAGAATCTTCACTGCCACTAGAGGTCGCTGTAGCGGCAGCAGCGTCTTAGTGTTTTCTCAGCAAGGTGTGAACTGGAAGTGCATGTGTGTGACGTATGTACATGTTAGTATTCGAGCGCAGCAGCACTGAGGCTAGCAGCTAATTAGCATCGCAGTTGACGGCGGACCGGCTGTCTCTGTGCGTCTGCCGTAGATACGCAACGGGCCGTACCACTGGGGTCGTGCTGGATTCCGGCGACGGCGTCACCCACGTGGTCCCCATCTACGAGGGCTTTGCCATCCCGCACTCCATCATGCGCGTGGACGTCGCGGGCAGAGACGTCTCCCGGTACCTGCGGCTGCTGCTGCGCAAGGAAGGCTACAACTTCAACACCTCGGCTGAGTTTGAGGTGGTTCGCACCGTCAAAGAGGTATGAGGGCGGGCTGGCGTGTGGCGTGATGAGCGCTGCCTCCTGTTGTCTGATCATCTCTGTGTGTGTATCTGTCTGCAGAGAGCCTGCTATCTGTCCCTCAACCCACAAAAGGACGAGACTCTAGAGACGGAGAAGGCTCAGTACGTCCTGCCCGATGGAAGCACTTTAAATGTGAGTCACGCTCACTCTGATCGGTGGGTTTCGCCTGGGAGCCGACAGTTTCCATCACGCGCCTCCTCCACACGCTCTTGTTTGTTTTTCCAGATCGGCCCAGCCAGGTTCCGTGCCCCAGAGCTGCTCTTCAGACCCGACCTGATCGGAGATGAAAGCTCGGGGATCCACGAGGTGCTGGCCTACGCCATCCAGAAGTCCGACATGGACCTGCGGCGCACGCTCTTCTCCACCATCGTGCTGTGTGGAGGGTCGACGCTGATCAAAGGTTGCCGCCGTCTTTCTTTTTGCTTGTTTGTTGTTCACAGCCGTGCCGCCGTGTCTGTCCAGTTAATGATGACGCATGCGTCTTTCAGGGTTTGGGGAGCGACTGCTCACTGAAGTCAAGAAGCTTGCACCCAAAGACGTGAAGATCAAGGTGAGTCCTTCGTGTGTGTGTGTGGGGGAACGCCGCTCCCCCCTTTTTACTAAAGGTCAGTGGCGCCTCCTGACCCTTGGAAATGTCTTTTTTTTCTGTCCAGATCTCTGCTCCCCAGGAGAGGCTCTATTCCACATGGATTGGGTAAGCACTGGAGCCCTGGCGTTTGTGTGGGTGTGGATCCAGCTGTTCTTGACATGCTCGCGTCACGTGACCTCGCTGTCCCTTCTGTCCCAACAGCGGCTCCATCCTGGCGTCGCTGGACACCTTCAAAAAGATGTGGGTGTCCAAGCGGGAATACGAGGAGGACAGAGCGCGCGCCATTCACAGGAAGACATTCTAGCGTTAACGCCCACAGAACTGCCCCCCCCTTCTCCCTCCACCATACTGTTGGAGACTCCTCCCATACTCTTGCACCGGGCCATTTTCTTCTTCTAAACCACTGTCAGCCTTCTGCTTCAACCCCGCCCCTCGCTGCTGCCCGGCCCTCCCCGCCCCGCCCCCTGACCCTTCCCAGAGGAGCAGGGCGTCGCTGTCGCTCTGTGAGGTGTAGAATATCATGACGTGTCAACACACGGGAATGTTTCGTTTTTTTGTTTGTTTTTTTTTTGGCTACTGTTGAAGTCTCCATTCCACAAACCGAAGATTTTTATTTGACGTCCTCTTTGTAGGTTTTTTTTTTTTTTTTAAATACGGATCAGCTTGCACAGAACAAGGCGAGCGGTAGGGTGTGAACGCAACCACTGGATTACGCAGTTAATGACGAGGTCGGCTCGCCTTCTCTGGCATTTGACCACAGGCGTGTTACTTTGACCTTCACTTCTCAGCCAACAGGAAACGTTTTACTTCTTCAAGTTGCCGCGCTTCATTGAATTTCATCCTTCAGCCTGGTTCTTGTCGTCGTCTCCAAACTGACCACGTGATTCCACTTGGGTCAACCAACGAGGCTCTGAGGGCTTGGACTGGTGGTTGCGTCTCCTTTGATGTCGGCCTGAATCTTTGTCAAGTTGATGTGCTCGAGCATCAGAGGGTGATCCCAAACCAGAATGATTAGTTAATTAAAAACCTGCTGAATCCTCGATCATCTGGTGATTACAGACCAAATCCCATCATTGATCCCTTCCTGTCTTTTATCCTTTGACTGTAAAATGGAGGCTAACGGCGATTATTATCTGACGGTTTGAACCAGTTTCCTGTCGTGCGTCATCAGCCTGGAGGCTCCAAGCCAATAAGGACGAAAAGAACCAGGAGGAAAAACAGTAGATCGTATCCTTTGAATGTTTTCAGTGTGACATTCAGCTGCCATGTTTAAAAAAATAAATCATCAGTGAATCCTGTTTCCACTGAGGCCTCCTCCTCCTCTTCCTCCTCTGGGTTCTACTCACCGGGCTCATGGTTTCCCGGCCTCTCAGTGGCAGCGAAGGGCGTGGGTTGTTAACGTCTGCTCTTTTTTTTTTTTTTGGACGGAGAGAGAGAGAGAGAAGGAGAGGAACCAGATAGTCAGCCTTTTCAAAAACAGCCACCACACAAAAAAAAGACAGAGTTCAAAATGTACAAAACTGTTTATTCAAAGTTTCAAGTGTTTGCTTTTACTTTTTCGTAAATTCAGTATAATAAATAAGTTAATGGCTGCTGCCTCCATGTCCCGTCATTGTTTTTTTATTTTGTAGTACACATGACAGTGTACTAACATACAAACACACTCGACAATGACCAATAAAATCCGTAAAGCAAACGTTAAATGAATAAAACGTGTGTTATTCAGCGAGGGCGGCGGCCACGATTGTCTGAAGAGTTTTTTAGCAAATCTCCTTGGTCAGAGAAAACTCGGACACCAGCGTTGTGTGGTGGCGATGTTTGGTTCTGGCAGCGTCTTCACTTGGACTTGGCCGTTTTCTTAGGCAGCAGAGCCTCCTGGATATTGGGCAGCACGCCGCCCTGAGCGATGGTCACGTGGTTCAGGAGCCTGTCGAGCTCCATGTCGTTGCGCACGGCCATGTGCAGGTGGCAGGGCGCGATGCGGCTCTTTCCGTTGTCGCAGGCGGCGTTTCCGGCCAGCTCCAGGATCTCGGCGGTCAGGTACTCGAGCACAGCCGCCAGGTAGACGGGCGCGCAGCTGTCGACGCGCCGCGCGTACTTGCCTCGGCGCAGCAGCCTGTGGACGCGGCCGACGGGAAACCGGAGGCCGGCTCTGGACGAGCGGCTCCTCGCCGTCGCTCTGGCCGTCACTTTGCCTGGTTTGCCCTTCCCACACATTTTCTCGAGCACCAGTTTCTGAGAACAAGCTGAGACACTGAGGGACGACCTCTTTGGTTTGATCGGTGGCGCCAACTGGACTGTGAGGTTGCCGCTTTGGTATAAAGTCAGTTTAGATCAAAGCCAAGTTCAAACTGCAAGCTGCAGCAGAGCAAAGGACACACTAACACGGCGTCCTTTGATCAATGTTCATTGACATTAGCCAATTGCAGCTCTTCTGCTCCCTCTCTGTGATTGGCTAATGTTGAAGATCAAAGGACGCCATGCTGGTGTGTGTGCGTGTGTGTGTGTGTGTGTGCAGCCTGTTCGCTGACGCCTTCACACATCTTGACGATGCCTCGACCGGCGAAGCCCGTGGCCAAGAACACCTCCAAGAAAGCCAAGAGGACGGCTGCCGGTGCGGGCCAGAAGAGGAGGGGACCGAGCAGGCAGACAAGCTACCCCTCCTTCCTGCGCAGGATGCTGAGCCGGGCACAACCGTGCACACCCTGCCGTTGGCATCTCCCCCAACGCCACGGACGTCCTCGCCTCCCTCCTGACCGGCGTTTTCCAGCATGTCATCTCGTCTGGCTCGTCGCAACAGGCACTCCGTCATCACCTCCGGGGAGATTCGGACCGCCATCTGCTCGCACGTCCCCGGTGAGCTGGCTAAACGCGCCCTGTTCGTGCATCCTTTAAGTGTCTTCAGAGTCCCTTCAGCTCTGTCCATGGTCCTGAAACAGTTATCACCATACAGAGTCATGTGACCACAAATTCCATTTTGAGGAGGAGTCAGGAGGAAGGAGATGCAGCAGAGGGGGGTGATGGGAAATTCTGATGGAAAATCTCTGCTTAAATAGGTTGACAAACAGCACGTGCACAGCGGCTGACCTTTGCCCTGACCCTGCTGTCACCACGTCTGTAAATATATTGTTTCCCAGGATAAAGTCCAGGTTCACAGCTTGTGTGTGTGTGTGTAATATCATATATTATTTGATCATGTACATAGTCCTCCTTTATAGATATGCACCTTTAATGGTTGGCTTTGATTTATGCTTTGATGTAACATTAGTGTTGGGGTTAGATTTGGTTACTGACCCAGGACCAGCTGATCCTTACGCCCACTACGACATGTTTGCATGAATGAGCCGGCGGTTCAGACGTGAACAGTCATCTGTGTCCTTCTCGACCTGGGACTCGGTTCACTTCCTGCCAGCGAAAATGCCAAACATCAAAATATTCAGCGGCAGCTCGCACCCGGACCTGGCGCAGAAAATAGCCGACCGCCTGGGTCTGGAGCTGGGCAAGGTCGTCAGCAAGAAGTTCAGCAACCAGGAGATTTGCGTGGAGATCGGCGAGAGCGTGCGTGGCGAGGACGTGTACATCGTGCAGAGCGGCTGCGGCGAGATCAACGACCACCTGATGGAGCTGCTCATCATGATCAACGCCTGCAAGATCGCCTCGGCCTCCAGGGTCACAGCCGTCATCCCCTGCTTCCCGTACGCCCGCCAGGACAAGAAGGACAAGAGCCGCGCCCCCATCTCGGCCAAGCTGGTGGCCAACATGCTGTCGGTGTCCGGCGCCGATCACATCATCACCATGGACCTGCACGCCTCGCAGATCCAGGGCTTCTTCGACATCCCAGTGGACAACTTGTTTGCAGAGCCCGTGGTGCTCAAGTGGATCAAGGAGAACATCCTGGCGAAGGAGAGCTGCATCGTTGTCTCGCCGGATGCAGGAGGAGCCAAACGGGCGAGCTCCATCGCTGACGGGCTCAACGTGGACTTTGCCGTCATTCACAAGGAGCGGAACCGAGCCAACGAGGTGGACCGCATGGTCCTTGTCGGAGACGTGACCGGTCGGGAGGCCATCGTCGTGGACGACATGGCAGACACGTGCGGCACGCTCTGCCACGCCACCGACAAGCTCGTCTCGGCGCGCGCCACCAAGGTGTATGCCGTCGTCACCCACGGCATCTTCTCGGGGCCGGCCGTCTCGCGCATCAACAAGGCGTGCTTTGAGGCAGTCGTGGCCACCAACACCATCCCCCAGGAGGAGACGATGAGACGCTGTCCCAAAATCCGCGTCGTCGACATCTCCATGATCTTCGCCGAGGCCATCCGCAGAACGCACAACGGCGAGTCCGTGTCCTTCCTGTTCAGCCACGTCCCGTTGTAACCGACGGCGGGAAGCCCCCGCCCAGCAGAAGGAGGACGCGTGACGCTGACCCCGCCCCTTTCTGCGTTTGCTGTGCACGGATGAATAAAGCTTGAATAACTCCTCGCAGTTTGTTGTCAGAGCTCGTGTGGTCATTTATGTGTGACTGACCCTTGAACCGTGGGCCACGCCCCTCCCAACCTGAATGCAGCAGGTGAAGAAGGTTGGCAAATTAACGGGGTTTGGCGTCTCACGTGCGCGCACACACAGCACGCGGCAGCTGAAACCAACACGGAACGCCGGTGAGCTCAAGCCTCCATGTTTGTTTGTTTGTTTACATGTTTGCTGAGTGGCTTGAATTGATGGGACATATTAAACTGTGTGATGTTTAAAAGAAGATTTGGTTCGTTTTGGAATGCAGCACTTCCTGTTTCTGTTTACTCACACGTTTAAATTCTATTTTACAACTGTTTATATGATTGTTTGTTTATCTGCAGTGAAAATGCACCTAAAACGGAGGAAAGTGTAAGAGTGGATTCCCCACCAAGTCTTTCCAGTGGGGGAGTGTGCACGTACACGTACAGCAGTGGATTGTGTCTGCCGCTAGGGGGCAGCACTTCCCCTGCTCCCTCTGCACTGCGGCCATATTTCGAGCACGTTGTTAGTGCTTTGGTTCCTATTCAGTTGTGGCTGAGCCCGTTTGTTTTCCTTTAGAGGAGCGGCACGCAGACTGACATTAAAATACAAAAACAAATAAATAACCAAACATGAAATGATAGATGAAACCTGAAATAAAATAACATATAGCATTATTAACTTCACCAGCACCTCTGACAGCCGCACGTAACAGCAGGTCAGTTGAAATTAGAACAAGGGCCACAACTGGCCCCTGGGCCGGACTTTGGACACGCCTGGCGATGGGAGTAAGGTGTGTGTATGTGTGTGTGTGGTTTGCAGCAGGTGTTAGGGAGCCTCAGGAAAGCATTGTCCTCAGGTTGACGATGACATCATCGAGTGACGCGTGTCTGAGCAGAGTGATCATCACAGGACAAGAGGCCACGTGCACACACACACACACACACACACACACACACAGTTGATTGCAGTTGATATAAAATATGAATTCGTTGAGTAATAACTGCGAGTCTAATGAAGCATCCGTCACAGATCTTTATTCAAGAAGAGCCTCTTCTCCCCTGCAGCTGGGTGTGTCGCTGGGACTGATCACACACACGTGTGTTTTTTACTGGTGAGGAACATCGACAGCAGACAGAAAACCAACTGCAGCCTCCAACAGTCGGCGCTCGGAGGCGCGGTGACGTCGTTTCTGTCACGGCAGATCCCTCGAGAGACAAAAGAAGAAGAAACCGCCCTGTAAAACACCCAGCAGTTAAACCATCAAAACCAACACACCCAGCTCCACCAGCCGCATCTAAACCAGCTCGCAGAGGAGGAGGAGCACGAACGGTCAGGTAACATCTCAGACAACAAACGCGTGTCGTTCTGTTTTTTTTTTCCCCACTCGTTCTGAATCTGTAACAAACTTTGAACGAAGCCGACTTTGAACGAAGCCGATCCGTGAATAGGTCTGTGCGTAAGCTAGCGATTGACACGAGGACGCCTTCGACAGCATCTGAATTAATCCAGAGGTTTTGTTTTTTTTTTGACGGTTTTGTCGTTTTACTACAAAGGACAAATTAAGCCAATCCACGCCCCCCCCAACAGTCCCGCTGACGCATTCTTTGTTTGGCAAAATGACAGGGAAACACAATCTTCGACTGGCGGCTGCAGAAGAACGCAGGTACGCGGCATCGGGGGGCAGCTCTGCGGCTTTGAGAGAGAGAGAGAGAACAGACAGTCAGGGCGAGCTCGTTCGAAAACAGGAAACGGAAAGGAGGCCGGAGTGAGGCCGTTAGTCCAGAGGTCGCTTTTCGCTGTGCTTCTTGGTAAACTCCTCGGCGTTTCTCATGAACTTGCTGTGGTCCCGGGTGTACTCCTCCGCCAAGTCCGCCCTCAGCGGGTGCTCGGGCTGCGGGGTGATCACCAGAGAAATGAGACACTGGATCACTGGAGGAGAGAGAGGGGCGACACGGCGTGAGCGAACAACGGGTGTTTTTTTGTTTTTTGTTGATGCGCGGCCCCTAGGGGGCGGTAGACACGACGCTTGCCGCGCTCACCGTAGACGGTCTTTGTCGCTGGTTTCCAGTTCTCCACGCTGATGATAGGCAGGCACACCTGGCCTTTCTCGTCAATGTTGGGATGGTAGATTTTCGTTTTGAAGGTGATCTTGGGCGGCTTGAAGGGGTAGTCGGCCGGGAAGATGATCTCGATGCGAAACGCTCCTTTGTCATACGGAGGACAATCCTTGGACGGAAAAACAAATCACATTCAATCAGCCTTTTCAAATGTAAGGTGACTTCCGGAACAGCCAAGTACTCACGGGGACAATGAGCCCTTGCCAGGTCAAGATATTTGATTCGTCGACCTGAATGTTGCGAAAATGCTTGATCCCCGTTTTGTTGATTTCACTGAGCTCCTGAAAGAGGGAAATGGAAATGGGATGAAACGATGATCATTTTACGGCACACCTGTCTATAAGTACATCTCTGCTACCTCCTGTACTTCCCGTCAGTACTCGTGTGGCGGTAATAAAATACACGGGGGACAACAAAACTGAAACCGTCAGTGCCGGGGAAAGCAGCTTTGTTTCCCGTTTCGCTCAAATCAAGCAAGATTTGACACAGATTCAAATTTGACAGTAAGTGGAGAATCGTTTTTCAAAGTATTTCCATTTTATGCTCCGTAATATTTTACTTCAAAACATTATCCCACTGGGAGGCATTTTTTTCTCCAGGATATGTCATATAACATTTAAGTTATTAACATTTTTAGGTCCTAACGTTGACATGAACAGATTCATTGAGACAGAACTTTCAGTTTCATTTTGTATTTTTAGCCAACACTGTGTAATTGCCGTTTTTCATATTTTCATAACATGGTCACTACTGCCTTGTTTTTCTGGTCTTATTGTTATATTTTCTATTTTTTACTTTTATTTTTTTTTCACATGCAATGTGCCCACAATTAAACTGTCAATAAAATAAATACAATTACATCGTAAAATAATATAATGATTCATTTTAAGACTTGAAAAAAATAAAAAAATAAATAAATAAATTGAATATTGAATATAACAGCAGCCGGCCCTCTGTTATCTGTTATCTTTTCCAGAAAGGACCGGTTTATTTGGTGGAATATTTTGGTTTATTTGGGCTGCCTGGTTTAACTTCCGAGGTCTGGAGTCACGCCCCAGCCCAGCCCCACAGGCTCCATGTTGTCGGCTCCCCCTCGGCTCCCTCTCCCGGCGACAGACCTCCGAACCAGCGGCTCCGCTTCCCACTAACACGCCGACTCATCGGCTCAGCGCTCGGCCGCGGGCGCGTCGCTCGGCCCGCGGCCGCCCGCCAGTGTCGGTGCTGACTCACTCCAACGAACTAGTTCGCTTCGTCACCGCCTGTCGTACGTCACGATCCTTTCATTTTGTCGGACACATTAAGTGACGGGTCTGCAGCGACTCACAGTCAGTGTCCACAGGTAGCCTGAACCGCCCCGAAGTAAAACTAACCGGATACATGTACGTTAATGTTTGTTTTACCCTTTGGAGTCTGTTGCTCGCAATCATTGTGGCACCGAGCTCGTCTTCGTCTCTTCTTCTTCTCTCCTTCCTGTTTCTTTCCTTTCCTTCATCGACTGCTTGGGTTTGTTTCGAAGAGGCAGCCAGCCGGCGTCGGGCACACTGGCGCCACCTGTTGGCCTGGAGTGTGTATGTCAGCCCAAAAACTGCGCCTCTGGATCCACTGGGAAATTACGACGGAGGATTTGAACACGAAATAAACCAAAGACCTCGAGATTTTAAATCAGACGTTTACGAGATTAAAGGCGTAGATTTGCGAGAGTAAAGGAGTTGTACATTTACGAGATTAAAGTGGTAGATTTACGAGATTAAAGTCGTACATTTCGAGAATAATCACTGTGTAGGAGAACAATTATTATTATTATTGTACTGTATGTACAGCATTTCTTCATTTCAGCTGCCACAATGTTTACCTGTTTACCAAAGTCGGTCAAATAAATATTGTTATTGTCCTTTTCTTTCATTCAATGTCTCAGTCCCATGTTGTTGACTCCACAGAAACAGACTGCGAGTGTGCGTGTGCTGGACACCCAGAGGACACATCAGAGCCTGAGGTGTCCTCTGGTGATCAGCTGACTGCGACCCGCTGTCACGAGGATGATAATTTCTGTGTCCTGCACATTACAGGTTCACGAGACGTGTCCTTCAGAGGACTGTTTGAGACAGGCGCGTGTCCGTGTGCGAGAACTGCGGGCCTTGGTTGACGGTCTGTGCCCACAGGGAAACAGCGTGCACCTTGACCTGTGGAGCACAGCCGCGGAAGTGCGTGTCGTCACACCGCTCCCCGGGTGAAGCCCAGCCCCGCGCTCCTGTGTCAGAGCCGAGGCCGAACCCCGGCGACCCGGAGGAGGTTGTGTATGCGGGACAGCTCCGCGGCAGGCGGCGGTGCGAGCCCGGGGCTTCGCCGGTGACCCCCACCCCGCCCCCCAGCAGCAGTAGCCTGCTCAAGATGGCCGCCTGAGCGCAGGAATTACTCGGCTCCAACAGCCGCCGTCACACCAGCGCTCGCTCCACCGGTAACTCGAGCTGGTCGCGCCGAGGATGAGACGTTGGCACTGGCCCCGTCTGTGGCCGCTGTGAACCGGAAGACGAGCTTTGTTGGAAGCCATGGAGTGAAGACGCCGCTGGGTGAGGAATGCAGACACAACCCGCTGCGAGCTACCCCCGTTAGCGGCTAACAGGCTAGCCGTAGCGACCCCTGCCGCAGGTCAACCGCGGTGGTTTCGTGCACCGCAGCTCAATTCAAGCTCCTGCTCGGCGTGTCTGCCGTGGGACAGCGACGGTCGCTGACTGCGCCTGCTGTCACCGGTGTTAGCGAGCGGCCATTAGCCTGTGCTCGGCCACCCAGGGCAGTTAGCCCCTCACAGTTCGCAGACAGGCTAACTGCCCAGCGCTCGGCCAGCCAAGCTAGGTAGCCTGTGTGCTACATTGGCAGAGAAAGGCAACAGAAGGCGCTGTGAGGGCGAACGGTTTATTTCACTGGGCTGTGGTGAACGCCGTTTCGGTTTCCGTCCATGACCCATAGCAGCAGCAGCGAGACCCGCTCAGAGAACAGTGTCAAGTCCTTCCCGACAGCAGCAGAAATCTGTCTGTCCTTTCAAACACAGCTCCACCTTCTGAGGAGCAAAGCAATAGAAGTTGATTCTCTCTCATGCAGCAGCAGACAGCACATGGTGTGCGGGTTGTTGTCAAGTCAACCGCGAACCATCAGGTCACATGATTTGTAGAAGAACAAGTCATTCTACTTCAAGCCAATTTAATTTCCTAACCGTTTAGAACTTAACCTATAAAAACGTTTTTGGTTTATTGTATTCAAAGCAGCTACCACTGCACATTTCTCTCCTCTGGGCTTCTGGGGCAGGGCCCGTTTCAGAAAGCATAACTTTTAAATAAATACACCAAAAAAAAAGAATCCTTTCTTCTGTTGGTTTGATTGGCGGCTGGCATCCGGTTTATAGGTGCTCTGCCGCCACCTACTTGACTTTCTTGTACTTTATCACGACGAAATTAAATGAAGACCATCATTGTCTTTGCTTTGTACTACGATTTGTAATTAAATATAAAGTTTATATATAATCAATGTTCCCTTTCTGCTTATGCAGTCGTTAATGTTGCTAACGCCACTGCGGGGGAGGAGCGAGGCTTGTTGTTGTTGTCATCGGTTTGATTGGCGGCTGACATCCTGTTTGGAGCTGCGTTGCTGCCGCTTACTTCCTTGTGGCGAGGCTGTGTTTCAGCCGTTGCCATGGCGAATCCTGTTATCTGCGTTCCATTGATAAGGGCCTTTGATATCCACCCTCAGCGTTACCTAGACTCGGAGTTGGTTTAACTCTTAACGCCTGTTCTGAAACTGGAAAAAAAGAGTAACATCCTCAGGGACATCTCTCCAAAGCAGGACGTCTGGATTCAACACTTCTGTGCAACACGGAAAAGGAAAGTGACGACAGTTTTCCAGCCTCGATGGATTATGAAAACGCAACAAATATCCGATGAATATGCTCAGTTCAAGTTTGTGTTGACATGTGTTGACAGTTCTTCTGTCAGTGGACGAACATTCTTCTCTCTTCTTCTTGCTCCTAGCGACGAGCGATTACAACATTAGAGTATTTTAATCAGTGCTTGCACAGGCAACGCAGGATTCTGCCGCCTCACGAATGTTTCGACAGTATGATGGAGCGGTCGGCACCTTTTTCTTTATTTTTTTGTTTATATTGTGTTTGCTTTACCTCGTTAAGCCTCTGCCTTGTCACAAGAGGGTGAACACAAAAGTAAAAGATGTTGCCTGTTCCTTGTTTGCTGTGGAAATTTGTTTTTCTGGAAGTGACAATGACTTTTTTTTCTCTCCAGGAACTGCAGGGGAGTGAGGGCCCTTTGTTTGAGCGCAGCATGGACAGCTTCTTTAAGGCAGCTGTGTGCGATCTGGACAAGCTGCTTGACGACTTTGAGCTCAGTGCTGGTAAGCTGTGGTTTGAATTATTACTCATGTACGTGTAGACAGCGTCATCTCATTTACTGGAGCCTTTTTTAAACCTTTGTTTTTTCCTTAACGTCTGTGCAGAGAGCAGCACTAACCCTCTGAACAGGCTAGCAGGCTGTTTACTGGCTAATTTCCTGTTGACTGAGAAACACTCTCTTTACACATTTTTAAGCTTAAAAGAATCATTTAGAAAAAAGCCTCTAAAGCAGGGGCGTGTCCAAACTTTGCCGAGAGGATCAGATTTGGCGAGGTCAAAATGTGTGGGGGGGCCCGACCAGGGAAGACGGACACAGGAAGAACAGAAAAGCCTTACCAAAATAAAACAGGAAGTGACCAAATCACGAACAACAGTAACTTCACTAATTTTTGGATCTCGTGCGAAGCCTCTTAAAATATTGTAAAACTTTTGAATGACTTAGAATAAGATGACTTTGACCTTGTTTTTTCTTTTTTTTTTTTTACAAACAGAGGAAGCCGTCTTCCTGAAGCCCTCTGCTTACCCCTTCTCCTCCTTGGGCTCTCAGTATTTATCCTTAGAGGTGTCCGAACCGCCGAGCCTCCCTGACCTCAGCTCCCTCCACTATGGCTCTGCCGCCAGCTGCCCCGACCGCCCCGGCGGTCACCGCTGCAGCACGGAAGACCGAGAGGTCAGAGGTCAGCCGCTCACCGGAGTGGACCTTCTCTCCTCCGTAGATCGCCGGCCGGCGCTGAGCTCGGCCCCACCCTGCCCCGACCGAGCCCTGAAGCCCGTGTGTGACCTTGTGAACGACACGAGCTCGGCCATGCTGGGCCGGGCGAGCGGCCACGATGCTTTCAGCGAGCTGGACTTGGTGGAGAAGCAAATGGAAGAGGAGGAAGCCCTGCTTGTCGACTTGGACAGTCCTGTGGTGGAGGCAGAGCAGCAGGGGGCGGGGTTGTGCCAAAGTGGAGCTGCCGCGGAGGAGCGAGCCTCTGCGGCGAACGGTGGCGCGCCGGGCCTGGGCGCCGCTGCCTCCCTCAGCCTGCTGGACGTCATTCTCCCCGCAGCTGTGGAGAGGTGCTCCGAGGCGACAGATGACGACGACGACGATTCGCCATCGTTGCAGGCCTCGGTGGATAGAGGGGGCCGGCCCTGTGACAAGGCGGGCTGCCCCGATGGCGTGCTGAGCCTTGCAGAGACGCCAGTAACGGCTAAAGAGGACGAGTCTCAGGAAGCTTCGGAGATGGGTGAGGCGGAGTCCCCCGGGTCGTCAGACAGCGACCAGGTCGGCCTGTCGTGTCTGCCTCTCGCCGTGTCTATATGCGGTGCGCTGGCGCGACAGGAGCCACGTGAAGAGGCAAGTGTGCGTGAAAGCGCAGGGACGGGCTCTCTGGACGCTCAGGAGGACATGTCCCTCGAGCCCGCTGCTGCCATCCCCCACCTTCCCGCGGGCCGCGCCTCCTCCGATGGCGCCGAACCCAGTCCGGTGGACCCTGCCGAGTTTGGCTTCGAGTATCTGCCTGAGAGCGACCAGGCCGAGCTGCTGGTGACCGATGAAGAGCTGGATGCCTTCCTGCTGGCGCACGCCGAGGCTGAGCGTGCCGGAGGTGCCCGACCCGAGAGCCCGTCAGAACCGGGGAAGGGGGGCGTGGAGGAGGAGCTGAGAAGCTGCGGTCGTGCCCGACGGGAGGAGCTCGAGGCTCTGGCTTCCCCGGAGAGCGACAGAATAATGTGCGCGCCCGCAGAGGCGCCGTCGTGGGACGTTTGCAGGCCGGGTCCAGGCGATCCAGAACTTTCCTCTGCCGCTGAAACCTCCCAGTCACAGCTCGGCAGCAGCCCCGATCGGCGTCCCTCCTGTGCAGGTGCGAGACCTAAACAGCTCAACTGCCAAAGACCTCCACCAGCAGGGGAAGAAGAAGAGGAGGAAGAAGAAGAATGGAAGGAGCCTTCGACGGCAGCTGAGGATGAAGAGCGCTCCCCCGTGAGCCCTGGTCTCACAGGACGGCGTTCTGCTCTGCAGCATTGGGACCATGGCGAGGGCTGCGACGAGCTGTCCGAGCCCCCGCCCTATCCAGGGGAGCCCCCCACCGACGGCGCCGGGGCGGCGCAGTGGAAGAGGGAGGGGCAGGGGGAGGAGGAGCTGGAGCTGGGGAGCAGGCAGCCCGCTTGGGTGCCGGACTCCGAGGCCCCCAACTGCATGAAGTGCTCCCAGAGGTTCACGTTTACCAGGAGGAGGCATCACTGCCGGGCGTGCGGGAAGGTGCGTTTACTCCGCCTTGTTGTTTTTGGACCCGGTCCCAGTTCAGGGGTTCACCCAATACTACTTGTACTTGAAGTATTCCTGACAGTTCCCATGTACATGGTCATTTCTTCCATTTCGATCCTAAATCATAAGCATTTTGATTTTGGATTCAAAAATTCCTCTAACTTGCTTTTGGTTCTGACTTTAAATTCAGAATTCACGTTTATGTACCTTTAATTCATTTTATCACTCTACTATTAACCTTTTTATCTTTGCGTCTGAAACTGCCGCTGTGAAACTGGCCCCTTGTGATGATGTCACTGGTCTTTCCACCCAGCCTGGGGCCGTTACACAGGGTGTCATAGCGCACTCTCCTGGACGAACACAGTGCAACCATCAGCCAGGCCCATAGATACATAGTACTTCATTGATTCCTTCAGGAGGGTTCCCTCAGGAAAATTAGAGTTCTGGCAGCAATTTACAATACAAAGTGTCAGAATGAAATTAAATAAAAGTCGTAAAAGTAAATAAAAAAATATATGTGTGTGTGTGTGTGTGTATGTACGTACATACATACATACATACATACATACATACATACATACATACATACATGTATGTATGTATGGAATAAATGGAAAATAGAACAATAAGACAAGAAACAAGGCAGTAGTGACCATGTTATGAAAATATGAAAAATACTTATACTGTATTGCGCTTTTTGAGTTAAATATAAATACGTTTCATATCCGATTCCTAATTATCTCCTTGATATTTTCAATCTATAAAACATTACAAAAACGTACCATTGACCAAATGTTCACAGCAGATCATCCCCAAAAAAAGACGTTTTTGACGAGGCTTCATGAAGCGTATTCCTGAAGCTGTGGTGTCTAAATAAAACAGATTAAATCTTCCCGGGGGAACAAATATAGCATCGTGGATTCATGGAAGCAAAGAGCGTGAGTCAGCGCTTCCTCTGCGCCGAGCTGCGTGTTCCAAAGCCGCCGCTAAGTCATTTAAAGGCCTGCGGTTAAAAGTGGCATCAGGCTGTTTCAGGATGCCTTATTGTGCCTTATAGCGTGATCGCTGCTTCTTAAACAGCAAGAGAGCCGAACGTGCTTCAACCACCTCCTCCTCTGTGGCAGGTTTACTGCGCCGTGTGCTGCAACAGGAAGTGTAAGCTCAAGTACCTGGAGAAAGAGGCCCGCGTGTGCGTCGTCTGCTTTGACGCCATCCACAGAGGTAAGAGTTTGGACTCGCGTGAACGATGGTTGCCGCTCGGTGGAGCTTTTATTCTGGGTCCAGTTGGGCTCTGACTGGGCCCTGCTGGTGATGTCACTTGTTCACGGGAAGCGTTGGTCCGTGACCCCACGCCCTGCTGACGTCACGTTTCCATGGAGTTGCTCGTCGTTCAAAGCGGGACGACGCTGCATGTTGACTCCTCGACGCCACTCTCATTGTTTTTTACTCGTTTTTTTTAAATTTTATTCCTGTTATTATTATTATTATTATTATTATTGTTATTAGTATTCTGCTGGGGTAAAAGTGATACTACAGCCTAAATCAGGGGTGCACACACTTTTTCAGCATGCAAGCTACTTATGAAATGACCAAGTCAAGATGATCTGCCAGGCAGATTCTTCCCACTATAAATTTGCAAAACATATCATAGGCTGACGTCTACGTTTTAACGCCATACGATCGACCCACAGTCCCCTTGCCATCGACGTATTGGGCACCCCTGGTCTAAATGGTAATATTCTTGGAGAAGATATTTCCCATGGTGGTTTGGTAGGGGTGCCACACCTCACATACCTGAAATGACACAAGTCGACCTATAGGTGGCGCTATAACAAGATCAAACGCGTTCTTTTTTCCTGATTTGGCAGATGGTCCTGAATCAAATACACCTGGCCATGCCCATTTCCGCCTAATTAGTTTTTTTTTGCTACATTTAATGATGCGCTAAACCTTAAAATGGTTGACCTTTCCACGTAATTTTTTATTTTATTTTCATATTTATTACCCTGTGGTTCGGTGTCACCGTTACAGCAGAAGTGGTTCATCTGCAGGGGCAGCGGGGTCAAACCTCTGTGCTCCGCCCGTCCTCCGCCACAAAGTACTTTGCTGAGACAAGAGCATTAAACAAAAAATAAAAAAACAAATTAATATTCTCACAACTTCAGAACATGTCAGTGTGGTGGTGTTAAAGGTCTAATCCAGTACCTCAAAAACATATTTCATATTTTGCCCAAACAACTGATTGATAAGAGTGCTGTGTTTGGATATAATGTTAGTATTAGTATCAGTGGTATTAGTTTGTTAGCTGTTTATCATTCATGAGTGGTCAAAATGTAAATTCTTGACAGAAACATTCATGTTGTGCATCTGATGACTATTTAAGAATTCAAGAAACAGTAAAATCTGTTTTGTTAGAAATGGCTGAGGGGCTTCTCTCTCTCTCACTTTATTTTCCCTCTGGCATTTTTAAAACATTGCAGTTCTGTAAAACCCAGGTCTGCAAAAATACACCAGAGGCACATTTTCCCAGTTAGAGACTGCAGTACATGGCGGGGGGGGGTTGGTATTTGCCCTTGATCTCGAGAGAGAGAGAGAGAGAGAGAGAGAGAGAGAGAGAGAGAGAGGTGTGTGACGCTGGCGCTCCGTCTAAATTAGGAAGGAAAGAGGCGATCCACTTTCAGTACCGGGCGGATGCCGTCCCTCTCTCCTCTCCCGTCTCCACGTGCACCCCCCCCCCCCCCCCCCCCCCCCCCCCCCCCCCCCCCCCCCCCCCCCCCCCACACCGGGCTGTCACGACTGCGATGCGGGCTCAGAGTGTGTTACTGAGTGGACGATGAGGTAAGAGGCTGCTGACGTGTGTGTGTATGTTCCACCGATGGGGACTGGACTTGGAGTTTGGGCCCAGTCTGAAACTAAGTCCCGCCTGTGTTTGTGCTCGAGGCAGTTTGCCTCCTGAGCGTTTTTGTGCCGCGTCATCCTTCCTCCTTCCTGTGCACGCCGCCTCCTTGCTCTGTTCGTCCGTGCACGTCTGGTCGGCAAAGACCTGTGATGCAGCGTGGACAGGGCGTTGTCATCCAGCCAGCTGCCCTGTGGGCGGAGCTTTCAGCGTCATCACATGACCAGCGTGCTGTCCACTTTTCAGCCAGCTTCACAGATCTCATTGAGATTCTAAATTTGCCTTTTTGTGTACAGAATAGTCTCTTTGCTTTTCAGTTGCTCACACAGAACATCAAGAGAGATACAGTATGAGGCACAGTATCTTTGTTCATATAACTCAATGTGCTTTAGATAAAATACAGATGCAAATAATCAAAGACAATAATGCTTTAAAATACTTTATAAAAGAGCTCAGATATTCATACAGTTTGATATTTTGACAGTTATGAAGCCTAAGCTTGTAGCCTGTGTAAAAACACTACCATCATACTACTGATACTACTTTGTTGGATTAAGAACTGGACATAAATTGTCTTTTCTGTATTTGAGCCGAGTGCCGTCCCTCGCATCAGAACATCAGCGAGCTGTCGTCCCGTGTGTTTGCAGCCCAGGCCCTGGAGCGGATGATGAGTCCCACCGGTCCCAGTCCGAACCCCAACGTGCCGTCTGAGTACTGCAGCACCATCCCGCCCCTGCAGCAGGCTCGCGCTGCCGGCACACTGAACTCGCCTCCGCCCACCGTCATGGTGCCCGTGTCCGTTCTCAAACACCCCAGCAGCGACGGTATGTGAGCTCTCCTGCGCTTCCTCTTTCCCCTCTGTCCGAGCGGCTCCCCCGGGTAAAATGACCCCCCGAGCGGCCCCCCCGGGTAAAATGCCCCCCCCCCCCGTGTGTATTCTGTCCCCCGTCAGGTTGTCCTCGTGAGCAGAAGCGCGTGTGGTTTGCCGATGGCATATTGCCCAACGGCGAGGTGGCCGACACCGCCAGGCTGTCGGGGACCGGCCGCAGGAGCTCCCAGGAGTTGGCCGGGGTCACACCAGACGAGACGGCGGTAAGAGACACGGCGCCGTCCGCCTGAGCCGAGCTTTCAGCAACGCGACGCAGCACCTGACAAAGTCCAGAGTCATTTTTTAATGTTTTGTTTTTGGGATGCTTTCGCTCAGTCCACATTTCAGCCTGGACCAGCAGGGTTAGAGGTCGGGGTCAGTGGCTCCTCCTCCTGTCCAGAAAGCTCTGGAGCTGCGGAGGGGGTCCGGCCTCTGGTGTCGGGACCCTGGGACTACGGCCTGCTCTCTGCAATCGGCTCCTCTGTGCGCAGAGTCCCCAGCCTGCTGCCAGAGGACGAGGACGCCCTCCCGCCACTGCTCTTCACCACTGGTGAGGAGGACGCAGGAGGAGGAGGAGGAGGTGCGTCTATCTCTGGGCTGACGCGGTGGAAGGCGTGGCCTGATCCTCTGACTAAATCCTGGTCCAATCTTTTCCTTTTAAGACGTTCTGGTCGAGGAAAGCCCCGCCCCCTGCCAGATTCTGCACCTGCTGGAGGAAGGAGGACCCCGACCTCTGACCTTCGTCCTCAACGCCAACCTGCTGGTCAACGTGAAGCTGGTTACACGTGCGTATGGCCCAGCTCTGCTCCTCTGCATCAGGCGTTTGGTTCCCCTGACCTCTGACCCTGGTCCTGCTCTTGTCAGATTCCAGTCGTCGGTGCTGGTGCTTCGGCTCCAACGGTCTGCGGTCGCTGGGACAGAAGGAGCTGGTGTTTTTGCTCGAGTGTTTGCCAGAGGAGAAAACTCTTCCGAAGGACCTCTTCGCACTCTATCTCACCGTCTACCGGGACGCCCAGAGAGGTGGGCGAGCAGCGCTAATATTTACCTTTTTCCGTCGCCGGAAATCACAAGAAGAATCAATGTTTGTGCGTGTGTGTGATTTTGCAGGGAAGTTTGTGGACGAGCTGGACAACGTGACGTTCACAAGCAGCTTCCTGGGCAGCAAAGACCACGCGGCGATGCTCTTCTTCTCGCCCACCTGTCAGCCTCTGGACGGCCTCAGCCTGCCCGCTCGGCCCTTCCTGTTCGGCCTGCTGGTCCAGAAGCTGGAGGTGCCCTGGGCCAAGGTGTTTCCCCTCAGGCTCCTCCTGCGGCTCGGAGCCAAATACAGCGGTTTGTTCCACACACCGGCTTAGGTTCTCATGGCAGAAGGCCCGCCTTCTTCCGCCTGGTAACGACTGACCAGAGATTCTGATTGCAGCGTATCCCACGATGCTGGCCTGCGTTCGCTTTCGGGACCCTGTGTATCAAGAGACGGGGCACACCATCATGAATCTGCTGGCCGTGAGTGACAGTTTCCTCCTTCAGTGGCACCTGACAGAGTTATTTCCACTTTAGAACACTTAGATCAGGGGCGTGTCCAAACTTTTTGCCAAGAGGGCCAGGTGTCTAAATTCAAAATGGTTGTATTTCAATTGACAATAACATGACAATAAATGAAAATGTGAATTTGAATTGGATCTAAAAACACATTGACATTGACATTATCAGTTGATTTTTGAATATTTCTCATCCAAAAAATGTTTTAGGAGGCAAAAAAACATCGTTTTCTAACAGAATGTATGAATTAAATGTTTCAAACTTTGTAAATTGAATGTTACGTCGTCATTGTGCAAAGTTCAGGGCACGAGCTTCCGTTTCTTTGAACCCATCGAATGCTCAGCAGATCAGAATTAGTTTATTGCAAGAAATCTAAAAGAATTTTGCATCACATGATGTGGAAATATCCGTACATGTAAACAAAAACAAAGATGTAGCTGAGTTCAGGAAGTTGACCTGACTGAGCAAAACATGGTGATTTTTGGATTCAGCGCATCAAAATGATCCGAAATCCGCTAAAAAAACGTATACAATAAATTTAGTGTTGACCAGTGGTCACTAGGTTGCAGGGGGTGCAGGTCATGAGTTCACCGGAGCATTTCGCTTCCTTAAAATTTGGGACGACAACTCTCCCAGAGAGCTTCAGTGTCACTTTTTGGATTTTCACTTTTCACCTGAATCCTTTTCTCCGTGCTCCCGCAGGACCTCAGGAACTACCAGTACAGTCTGTCGGTGGTGGATGGCCTGAGGATCCACATGGAGATGGGCCACAGCTTCATTGACATTCCTAAGAGCAGCTTCAGCGAGGTCAGAGGCCACAGGGCACGGTTCGATTCCCGCAGGAACAACCGAGACTGAGATGAAGCTCAGTCGGCCTCGTCTGTCCATCTGTGTCCTCTCTTCTTTGTCAGCTGCAAAACAACAGGAGAGTTTCAGGCAGGCGTGTCCAAAGTCCAGCCAGTTGCGGCCCTTGTTCTAATTTCAACTGGCCCGCTGTTACACACGGCTGTCAGCAGTGCTGGTGAAGTTAATGTTGTTAGTGTTTTGGTAACTTCCTGTTTTATTTTGGTAAGGCTTTTCTGTTTTTCCTGTGTCCGTCTTCCCTGATTGTTGATTGTTTGCTCATGACCCCTCTTTATACACTCCCCTCTTTTCTTTGTCTGTCTTTCATGAAAATACACGTGTACAAAAGAATTTCAACAAAACTCCAGCCCAGGCCCCGCCCCTTCCAGGACAAGTGGAAATTTGATATGATTTTTGATATCCAATTCAAAATCAAGGCAATTGAAATACAATTGAAATTCCGGTCAGATTGGCAGTAAATTTGAAATTTTTTCAAATTAAGTTTCTTTTTTTTCACTTCCTGTGGAAGGCAGAAGGATTTTGGTAAAAACGTGTTTTGATTTATTTGTGTTCCATGTGAAGAAATGAAAAGTACACCATGGTCGCCCCCCCTCCCCCCCCCCCCCCCCCCCCCCCCCCCCACACACACATTTTTACCTCGTCAAATCTCGCCCTCTTGGCACAAAGTGTGGACACGCCCCTGCTTTAAGATAAAACGTACTTGGGCTTAGAATCGTTATCTCGAGGAGTTGAAGGCCTCTGACGGCATTCTCTCCGTGTGCAGGTGCAGAAGGTGATAAACGCATCCAACGAGCACGTCATCAGCATTGGCGCGACCTTCAGCACAGAGGCCGACTCGCACCTGGTGTGCGTCCAGAGCGAGGAGGGCGGCTACCAGACGCAGGCGAGCAGCGCGCCGGGCAGGACGCGCACAGGTCGGTGCCGCCAGCGTGCGTCAGCGTTACTCTCTTAATGCTGTCGTCGTAACTCTGCTGTGCCTGTGGCGTGTTTTCAGTGACCGGCGCCAGCTTCGTGGTCTTCAACGGCGCGCTGAAGGCCTCGTCAGGCTTCATCGCCAAGTCGAGCATTGTTGAAGGTAACGCATCAAAGCAAAAGGAAAAAACACCAAAGGACGTGGACCAAAATAAGGGGATTTCTCTTTTTTTTTGCATGTCAGACGGGTTGATGGTTCAGATCCCGCCGGAGACGATGGAGGCTCTGCGCTCCGCCCTGAGGGAGCAGGCCGACTTCCACATCCCTTGCGGACGGAGCGACGGAGGGGAGATCCGGGAGAACGTCACAGTCCGCTGGGTCGACTGGAGTTCGCCTGTCAACGCTGGGTGAGAGCAGGGGGGCGGGGCAGGGGTGGGGCTACTGGGTTTGTCCAGCTTCTGCGTGAGCACGTGCACCAAGTGACGTCTTTCCTTCTGCAGTAAAACCAGCGGCGTCGATGCCCGACCTCTGGATGGCGTGCGCAGCGTGAGGATGCAGCAGGACGCGGATTTCGAGTCGGACGGCCGCGCCATCAAGTGCACCGAGGTGAAGCCGCCGCTGGACACGATCATGTCAGACGTGAATTTTAGCACGTGTCGCTAACGCAACATCTGGATGCCTCCCTGAACCCGCCCAGGTGTTCTACCAGCTGAAGAGTCCCGACCGCGGCGTGTCCTCGCCGCCAGCGTCCTGTGCCGTGTTTCAGATGGACCTGGCCGCGGCCGCCTGCGGCGCTCTGGCTCCGCACCTCGCCGTTCTCAGCTCTGGTGGCATCAACTCCATCGCGCTCCGCGTCTCCACTCAGGCCGACGTGGTATGAGGCGGCGTCTGCCCCACCCCACGGTCTTGTGTCCGTCAGACGCTGGCGTGCTGAGCAGCTGTGTGTGTGTGTGTGTGTGTGTGTGTGTGTTCTCAGGTGGAGTACCAGGCTGGCTCCGGGGGCACGCTCCTCCCTCAGCGCTACATGAATGAGCTGGACGGCGCCCTGATCCCCGTCATCCATGGAGGTGGCGCCAGCGTGCCGCAGACCGCCATGGACATGGAGTTCGTCTTCTTCATCACACACACTCTCTGAGGCCTGAGGTGGTCGTCGCCCCCGCGTGACGCATCCAGCAAAGCCGCCGACTGCCAATGGCGGCGCAGCGCTCCCGCTCTGGGGCGGGGAACGTGCTGCCGGCGCTCTCCTCAGAAATGATTTGTTTTCCACGCTCGCCGACGCTGCTTGAACCCAAGAAGCCAAACGCCAAACTGGAGACGCGACAGCGCGACCAAATGCAAGCTTCCCCTGGCTCGCCGCTGGCCCCCGTCAGCCCCGCAGCACCTCGGCGTCTCTGTCCAGGTCACGGGACATGTGTCGATAAGTGGCTCAGCGAACGAGACGGTGACGTCAGAGCGAGGGACGTCACCGCGTGCAACCGCTCTGACAGCAGGGATGAGAAGGGACACGACCTCTGGAGCCGCTCTCATCTCGCTGCACGCCGCTGTTCCCGTTTGTGTCGCATTCGAAGCCCGACAAGTTCGCTCGCTGGTCGTGTGTTGGCTGGGTTTTTTGCTGCTGTGGGCGGGGTTCTAAGCGGCGTGGCGTTTATTTTTTATCTCGAGCAGCGGCATCTCACCTCAAACTGTATTTTATTTGCGCGGCACCAAAATGCGACCTACGTTACCTGCAGGCACTTTATGAACTGCGGTCAAAGACGTTTCAAAAGTCCGTGGATCTGCCCGCCAAGTCGGCTGCCGTGACATCATCAGACTGGTTGTTATGGAAATAAAACGCCGTTGTTAGAGATCATGTTAAGGACTATAGCGGCAATAATTAATCAAAGGGCAGATCTGGGGTCAGACAGACGGGGGAAAAAAAAACTGCTTTGTTAAAAAGGAACACTTGGACTTTGACCTGAGATGGTGTCGGAGCAGGAGGTCGAGGGTTCAGCTCCCGCTCCGACTCTCGAGGTCACCCGTGTGTGGGGAGCGAAGGGCGTTTAAAACAAACATCTGCTTCACTGCGAGGGCGCACGTGTCCAGGCCGCCTGCTGGGGGCGCCAGCAGCTGGTCTGATCTGATCATTGCTGGAGCCATCCCAGGTGCTCTGAGGGACATGTCTGTCCACAGCGGGGGGGAGTCCTTTAGATGAACATCTCGCTTCAGGAGACGGGGCCGTGGTTCACAAGCCGCCCGGATTCGTTCAAAGAGTCTTTGTCCAAGTGTTCCATCCCCACGCCGCATGGCCACGACCCCGTTTCCTGTCTGCGTCGCGACTGTGTCGCCCTCTTTTTCTTTTTTTTATATTGAAGAGTAATTTTTGGAATCATTGGTACAAATGTTTAAAAAAAAGACTAGAAGAATATTTTTGATAGGAAATTAGACCAAATTTACTTTGCAGCTTGTGTAGCACCAACAGTGAACACACACACACACCATTAATGTGAAACAAATCAAAGTTCTTTCGGCTTCAGGTGGAAAACACGAAGTCCCAGAATGCAATGCACACGTGGAGATAAAGATGAGGAGGAAAAACAAAAACTGGATGATTTGTTTTTTAGAAAATTCTTCTCAAGGTTTGAAATTCTTTTTTTCCCTTCTTTCATTTTCTGGTGTTTGAAGTTTTCTCTCCTCTCGTGTTCTGGATCGCGTCGGTTTATTTTGAAAGGTAAATTATAATTGACCACTTTTCTGTCTCTACAGTGTCAGTCTATTTATTCGGGGTCAGCCTGGTATCTGGGTCCGGAATCCGTTTCCGAAGAGCTTGTGTATTTAAAGAATAAAATAAGTTTTATGGAAAAAAAAAATCTTTCCTTTTATTGAAATAAATAAAATTCCCTGAGATCTGCAGTGTCTCCTTGGTCCCTCTGCTCGTCTCTGACGAGTCGAGAGAGAGAGAGAGAGTCAGTGTCGCAACCCCACAGGTTCAACCAAAAGTCTGAGTGTGTGTGTTCGTGCAGGGGGGGGACTACTCTCCTTCCCTCCACCGCAGCTCGCTCACAGACGGCCGGGACATGAGCGGGCGAGTGGGAGACCTGAGCCCGGCCCAGGCGGCGACCCTCGCTGAGGTGAGCTACTGACCGTCCGTGGGGTTTTTACTTTGCCGGTTGCTTTTGCTGCGTTTGTGTTTGACCGTGGACCAGGGACCGATGGGGGGTCATTTTCTGGTGCTTGAGTTCCACACTGGGTTACAAAAAAACATTTTTTGTAAGTTGTCTATGTTTTTTTTTTTTTCAACTGAATTAGGACGATTTTGCACCGCTGAATCCAAACACGACATCCGTTGTTCTCAACCAGGTCAGGGTTTTGTGCTAATTTGATTTGGAAAAATCCAAACTTGCATCGAATGCTCAGCAGATGAGAATTTGTTTATTGCCAGAAATATAAAAGAATTTTCCATCACGTGATGTGGAGATCCGTACATGTGAACAAAAATCACGATGGTTTTGCTCAGTCAGGTCAACTTCCTGAACCAAGCTACATGTTTGTTTTTGACGTTTTTTGTTTACACGTACGGATATTTACACATGTGATGCAAAAACATCAAAAAACAAATAGTTCAGAAAGTTGACCTGACTGAGCATTTTTTTGGATTCAGCACATGAAAGAAATTTAGCGTTGACCAGTGTAATCGTAAGTGTAAACCTGATAAATGATCAGAGCTGACAGAGGTTCAGCTCAGGGACCCACAAGTGAATGAATCTGAGTCACATGACCTTTTGACAGCATGTTATTGGAGCACGTCTCACATATCTGTTGTTGGTTTCAGCGTTGCCAGTTCCTCTGACAACTGTAAAGAATCAAACAAATTATTTTTGCAAATATTTATATTTAATACTTAATGATGACTTGGATTTTTTTTTTTCAATCCAAGATTTTTACTTTTGTCCCCAGTTTCGTGGGAGGATCAAGGACATCCTCCCCGCCCTGCCCGCACAGCATGACCACTTCCTCCTCCGCTGGCTCCGAGGTGACACACACACCCACACACACAACCCTCTGCTGGAACCCACTGGGCTGGTGTAGCCTCTGAGGCTCTGATGGGACAGAAGAGCTTTTTCAGAAACGAGTCCCGGGGGGGCTGAGGCAACTCTTGCCTGAAACAAAAAAGGCGCCGTTTCTCACTGTTCAAATGGTTCAGATACCACCGGGGGGGGGGCGGCAGAAAAATGCACAAACCTGTTTCCGTGGGTTTCAGTGCAGCGGCTGGGGGGAACATTCCTGAGCTTACGCCTCTGATTCTCAGCTGAGTCTTTCCATAACGAAAAAGTCATAATAATAATAGTGAGCAGCAATCTTTTTTCCAGCACCCTTCAAAACAATTATTCCTCCGTGATTTATTGAGTTTATTTCCTCATTTTATGAATGAAAATTGCTAAAATAATAAACTTTTACTGAAATATAAATGCTTCGTTTGCCCAATCGTGCCATCTTGTTGCGTCCAAAACCGTAACGTGTGGAGCTGAGCTACAGGGGTCACGCCGGGTCAATCTTTAGCCGACTGATAACGTCTCTGTGTGTGAATGGACGCATCTGACCTGAGACGGGGTTTTTGTCTTTGCAGCGCGCGGTTTCAGTGCCGTCAAAGCCGAGGCCATGATCCGAAAGGTGAGCACCGCCTCCCCAGGGTCGTCCAATCAGGACGCACGCAAACAGAAATAACGTTTTTTGCTAATCTCATGACGCGGTTAAAGATTAAACCCCGCGATTCCCAACCCTGTCTCTGGTTCACTGGAGACACGTCCAGGGGACACGGGGGACACAGATAAATCGATGGATGTGAATCACTTGACTGTCAGCTGAGTGGGCGGGTCCTTCAGCTCATGTGACTGTGGCCCTCGGGGGCCCTTTGCAGGGGCCCCAGGCCAACTGCTCTGATCGTCATCATCATAATTTTTCTGTGGACTGTTTATAGAATAGAATAGAACAGTTTTATCCCCCCACACACACACATTTACAGCCACTCGGTATCATAGTAAAAATACTTTTTACATCTAAAAAAATAAACCTATTAACATGCTATATACAAAAAAGAGATTAAGCAGAGGGAGGGGAAAAAAAGAAAAATATTGCACAGCTGGGAAATATATCGTTTTGAGGAAAATGCGAAATAAATGGGCAGAAACCCCATTTATTTTATGCCATTATTTATACTTATTATTGTTGTTGTTTATAAAATGTATACTTATTATTTATAATATTTATACCATTATATTATACAATTTACTCTTATACAACTTTGTTTGTCTTGGTTGGAGCAGATTATAAATCATTATTCCTCGATCAGAGGCAATCAGTCTGAAACATCTGCTCATTTAATGACGTGTGTGTGTGTGTCCCCGCAGCATGTGGAGTTCAGGAGGCAGATGAACGTCAACACCATCATCTCAGACTGGAAGCCTCCAGAGGTAAAGCTGCTCTGTCAGCACACACACACACACACACACACACACACACACTCTGACAGGCACGTCCTCGGCAGGTGATCGAGAAGTACGCGTCCGGAGGAATGTGTGGATACGACCGGGAGGGGAGCCCCATCTGGTACGACGTCGTCGGCCCCCTGGACCCCAAAGGTCTGCTGCGCTCGGCCACCAAGCGGGAACTGCTGAAGACCAAGGTGCAGCACGCCGAGATGCTGCGGCGGGAGTGTCAGAGGCAGTCGGAGAAGGTGAGGACGGGGACGTGCATGCAATTCTGTCCGTTGTGCAGCGTCCCCACCCCTCTGTCTGTCCCTCTGTCCCTCAGCTGGGGAGGAACATCGAAGCCATCACCCTCATCCACGACTGCGAAGGCCTGGGACTGAAACACATGTGGAAACCTGCTATTGAGACGTACGGAGAGGTTTGTCCACTGCAGCTCTGACTCGTGTGTGTCCATTCACGTGTCCATTCATGTGTCCTCCCCCCTCCTGCAGATCCTCACCATGTTTGAGGAGAACTATCCTGAGAGTCTGAAAAGGGTCTTTCTCATCAAAGGTACCTCAGCATTCCCTCCTGATGTTGGGAGTCTGTGTGTGTGTGTGTGTGTGTGTGTGTGTGTGTGTGTGTGTGTGTGTGTGTCACACCTGCTCACTCTCTGCCGCTGCAGCTCCCAAACTGTTTCCCGTGGCCTACAACCTGATCAAGCCCTTCCTCTGTGAGGAAACACGCAGCAAGATCGCCGTTTTGGGAAGTGAGTCGATTTTGTCTTCTTCCTCCTGTGATTTAGACCAGGCGTGTCCAAAGTCCAGCCAGTTGCGGCCCTTGTTCTAATTTCAACTGGCCCGCAGTTACACACGCTGTCAGCAGTGCTGGTGAAGTTAATGTTGTTAGTGTTTTGGTAACTTCCTGTTTTGTTTTGGTAAGGCTTTTCTGTTTTTCCTGTGTCCGTCTTCCCTGATTGTTGATTGTTTGCTCGTGACCCCTCTCGCTTTATACACTCCCCTCTTTTCTTTGTCTGTCGCCAGTCTGTCTTTCATGAAAATACACGTGTACATTTCAACAAAACTCCAGACCAGGCCCCGCCCCTTCCAGGACAAGAGGAATTTTTCATTTTTGAAAAAACCTCACCTCGCCTAATCTGGCCCTCTTGGCAAAAAGTTTGGGCACGCCCCTGATTTAGAGGAAGCAGTAGATAGCACAGTGAAAATAAAAGTACTGCATACGAAACCCTAAAGAGTATCATGAGAATATTATCATTATTAGTAGTAGTAGTTGTAAACAGGTGTTTACTTCCCAACACTGATGAACCAGAGATGATGTAATTGTTCCTTTTGACCTCGCGCCCATCGACTGAACGTGTGTGTGTGTGTGTTTGTGTGTGATGAGTACTGTAGCCACAGGTCTTGAACCCATGTTGTGCCGACTTGTTTTGCTGTGACTCAGCCAGAAAAAAAAACCCTTTTAGCCCTCGTCTGTTTGGTTGGGTTGGTCCTTCCCTTTGTGTCTGACTCTGCGAGGCCAAGGTCGAGGCCAAGGTCAAGGCCTGGCAGCGCTGACCCACTCTGCTGTGTGCAGGTAACTGGCCAGAGGTCCTACGGAGACACATCGACCCGGAGCAGCTGCCTGTGGCGTACGGAGGAACCCGGACCGACCCGGACGGAGACCCCAGCTGCAGAACCATGGTGAGGGGGGGGGGGTCCTCGGCCAACATGGCTCCAGTGACGACGTGTGTGTGTTTGTGTAGATCAAGTACGGTGGCACAGTGCCCAGGTCCTACTATGTCCAGGACTCGCTGAAGGTCCAGTACGACAGCACCGTGACCATCGGCCGCGGCTCCACCTTCCGACTGCAGCTTGACGTCACCGAGGCCGGCAGCCAGCTGAGGTACTCGCACGCTGAACCACGCGCACGAGCTCACACATGGAGCCGTTAACCCGCACCCCCCCCCAGGTTTCAGTTCGCCAGCGATGGAGCAGACGTCGGGTTTGGCGTCTACAGACGCACCGAAGACGGCGAGACGCTCCCGGTGCTGCCCACCGAGCGCTACAACGCACACCTGGTCCCCGAGGACGGCCTGGTCGCCTGCCCCGAGCCCGGAGTCTGTGAGTAGCGCCGGCCGTGCGTCGTCACGTGGTTGCCGCTTCGCAAGATGACTGACGGTGTCTGTCCCCCGCGGCACAGACGTCCTCTGCTTTGACAACAGCTACAGCGTCCTGCTGTCCAAGAGGGTGAGCTACACCATGGACGTCCTCCCTCCTGCTGTGGACGGACGGGGCCCTGACGGAGGAGGAGGAGGAGGAGGAGCAGGGCTGCAGTGATGGACTGAGCCTCTTCAGGGTCAAGTCACTGAGAGGCGTGGCCAGGTTCTCCATGAAGGATCAGCTGTGATTCTTCACACTTTTATTTCTTTGCCGACTAAATAACGTCTCATGTGTCATCGCGAAACCTCAGAGGTCAGAGGTCGCGAGACGCTGTTATTCAAACACCTTGAATTCAGCAGCTGAAGGATGAAATAATAAAGATTAAAGTGAAAGCAGGGTGATGACGACAAGCCTTTAAAAAAGCCAGTCCTGACATCACAGTTACGGCCACGCCCACATCTGACTCCAGCTCAGAGAACCACAGTGAAGACGGTGGACGCGTGTCCAAAGAGACTCACTGTCTGAAACATGGCGGCTGTAAGTTGTGTGTTTGCACGTGTACGACAATACATGACAGTTTGGATTTGGCACATTGGAGCGACACTCATCCGTGTATTTCTACAGCGAGTTACTTCGATCTGTGGTACTGGTGATATTTTTTTGGGGGGGGGGTATATGTGTAAATGATGAACGCGACCAGTGGGCGGCGCTGTAAGCCAAGGGAGGGGACACATCACCGTCCGTCATAAAGGATGACGTCAGACAGTGGTTTGTTTGTTGTTGTCGTCACAGAGATGGAACTGGTCCCAGCATCCCTGGAGCCAGAGGGATGCTGGGTGGTGCAGGAGGGGGGGGGGTGCACAGATGCCATGTGCCTTTACATAACAGCTGACTCCGAATTCCATTGGATGAGCGAGACCCCCCCTGCCCAGGGCCTGTCAGAGAATAACGCGGCCGTGGAAGGGGGCGGGGCTCTGGGTCAACGCACTTGCCAGTGTGGACGCGGCTCCGCAGTGCATCACCGCAAACAGCGGCTCCGCACAGCTGTTTATTTCTGAGCGCTACCTGTCCCCCGCGCGTGTGAGCGGCGGATAGGGCGGAGGGGCGGAGCCGCTCGGACATGAGTAAATGACGTCAGCTCGCAGGTCGCCCAGCAGTGAAACAAACATGGCGGCAGAATGGAGCGGCCAGCAGGGTTACGCGCTCACTGTCATCCTCTGCCTGTGGAGCGCGGTGGGCGGGAGGACGGAGACGGCGGTGCCCGGCGGCGGGAGCCAGGTGCTCGGCATGCGGCTGGAGAGGAGCGACAAGCCCGCCAGCACCACTGACGACGGCGTCATCCAGGTGACCGAGGAGAGCTCCGTGCAGCTCCGCTTCTACGGGCTGCGGCTGCACTCGGGCGCCTGGACGCAGATCCGCTTCACGGAGCTCACGGACGGAGGAGGAGGCGGAGGAGGCGGCGCGGACGAGGAGGAGGATGCGGAGGATGCGGCGGCGGGAGCGGCGGCGCGGAGCGGCGGCGGCGGCAGCGGCATGACGGACGCGCCGGACAGGACCTGCGCGGACTTCACCAAGGACATCAGCGTCGGCACGTTCATGAACGTGAGCAGCCAGCGCACGTCGGGGCTCATCTCCTTCCACATCAAGCCGCTCCGCAAGAGCGAGCCGCGCAAGGAGTACGCGCTGTGCACGCGTAGCGCCGACGGCAGCAGGTGGGTGCTGCTGGGCGACAGCGACGGCCGCGTCCTCGTGGTGGAGGAGCGGAAGTCCCTGCTGCCGCTGTGGATGCAGGTGAGCCTCACCTGCGGCCTGCTGCTGCTCTCCGGCATGTTCAGCGGCCTCAACCTGGGCCTGATGGCGCTGGACCCCATGGAGCTGCGCATCGTGCAGAGCTGCGGCACCGACAAGGAGAAGAAGTACGCGCGGCAGATCGAGCCCATCCGCCGCAAGGGCAACTACCTGCTGTGCTCGCTGCTGCTGGGCAACGTGCTCGTCAACACCACGCTCACCATCCTGCTGGACGACCTGATCGGCTCGGGCCTGGGCGCCGTGGTGGCCTCCACCGTCGGCATCGTCATCTTCGGCGAGATCGTGCCCCAGGCGCTGTGCTCGCGCCACGGCCTGGCCGTGGGCGCCAGCACCATCGTGCTGACCAAGGTGTTCATGCTGCTCACCTTCCCCGTGTCCTTCCCCGTCAGCAAGCTGCTGGACGTGCTGCTGGGCCAGGAGATCGGCACCGTGTACAACCGCGAGAAGCTGCTGGAGATGCTGCGGCTGACGGAGCCCTACACCGACCTGGTGAAGGAGGAGATGAACATGATCCAGGGCGCGCTGGAGCTGCGCAGCAAAACGGTGGAGGACGTGATGACGCCGCTGGGCCACTGCTTCATGATCCAGGCGGACGCGGTGCTGGACTTCAACACCATGTCCGAGATCATGGAGAGCGGCTACACGCGCATCCCCGTGTACGACGACGAGCGCTGCAACATCGTGGACATCCTGTACGTCAAGGACCTGGCGTTCGTGGACCCGGACGACTGCACCACGCTGAAGACCATCACCAAGTTCTACAACCACCCCGTGCACTTCGTCTTCCACGACACCAAGCTGGACGCCATGCTGGAGGAGTTCAAGAAAGGTGCGCTGGCTATTTCTGCACTGTTTTATTTTCACTTTGCTCAAATGGTTTTTACCCTACGAGCTGCTGTGTGTGTGTGTGTGTGGGGGGGGGGGGGGGGGGTCTGTGCGTGGGGGGGGGGACCTTCATCATGCATCCAGACACACACACACACACACACAGCCTGGGGCTGTGTCTGTGTCGATGACCCCCCCCCCCTTCCATCGACGAGTGGAACATCCCGGCCACCATGACCATCACCAGCCGCTCCCCTCAGGCTGAGGTCTGATGATGATGATGATGATGGCGGCAGATGAAGACAACGAACGACAGGCATCAAGGAGTCGTCGTGACATCACGAGGAGATATTACACCACGTGATTCTAACCGTGACCTTGGCTCCACTGATCTAGAGTCTCACACACACACAGGAAGGAACAGCACCCAGCCTTCGTCAACCGGCGTGCATGCTGGGTAGACATGGCAGCAGACAGCTCATTAGCCACATCAAGCGTCTGATCTAATCTGGATTTCACTGGTGATCGTCTCCCGTCACAGACTAATCGCTGGATGGGATGAAAACGTGCACGTTCAGGCGCACACCTCCAGTCCGCAAGCGTGTGTCACAGGCCCAGGGGTCACAGTAGCTGCTCATGGCAGCAACGCTCACAGAATAACTTCCTGGTTGTTTTCAAAGTAAAAGCACGTGTTGGTTTCGTGCGCAGAGGCACGATGACCTTTAAAGCTGCGCCGCCGTGTCGCGACCTGAGGAAAATGATTCTTGTCTTACATATAAAGTGCACGGGACCCCGAAGGAAGCAAATTCAGTTTGGTTAATGAAAAACAGGAAGTGAGGTTGCGTGCGCTGTGGGACTTGACACACACGACGTGTGAGAGCAGTGTCCCAAAGTAAGATGCTGCTGTGAGCTGACCTCTGACCTCACAGGGACATGACTCATCCTCCAGGCTAACGTCACTGGCTGTGACCTTGGCCACACACACACACACACGTAGAGGCGTGGCGGCGTGACTTCATCGGTGACGTGCCCGTGGTGGCCATCTAGGCTACACTCAGCTGGAAACAAGTCAACGGTTTTTAATGAGCAGAGAGGCAGGGCTGGATGAACCCCCCGCCCTCTGCCTCCAGCCCCTCCTCTTTATCTGGCCTTGGCGGCTGGTCCAGACCGTTTTAAGGCATCAGCGCAAATCCTCTGACAGATCTGCTGCCACGGACGCCCCCCCCCCACTCGCAGTTGATTTCTTTTTGTGACCTTTAGATGACCTCTGTCTCGTCCCCCCCAAGGTAAATCCCACCTGGCCATCGTCCAGAAAGTCAACAACGAGGGGGAGGGCGACCCATTCTACGAGGTGCTGGGGCTGGTCACTCTGGAGGACGTCATCGAGGAGATCATCAAGTCGGAGATCCTGGACGAGTCGGACCTCTACAGTGAGTCTGAGTGATGAGTCAGAGGAGGCGGGACTTAGTGACGATGCTCGCTCTCTCTCTCTCTCTCTCTCTCTCTCTCTCTCTCTCTCTCTAGCTGACAACAGAAACAGGAAAAAGGTCGACCCCAACAAAAGCAAGCGCGACTTTTCTGCTTTTAAGCACGATGCCGACAGCAAGGTGAAGATCTCGCCCCAGCTCATGCTCGCTGCTCATCGCTTCCTGGCCACAGGTGAGCTCATGTGCTCACAGCGTGCGTCCTCTGTCTTGGCGGCCGCAGGACGGATGTGTGTTGACACCCCGGGGGGAAATTCCCCGAAGAATTAAACCAACCATTCAAAAAAACAAACAAAACACACAAATGATTAAGAGACACACACCGATAATAACAAAGAATAACTTAACTCAAGAGTTCCAAAGTTTAAATGAATATTTTTAATTGAATTCAAACTGATGTACTGGTTCAATGTACTTATACATATAGTACACAGACACGTGTGTGTGTGTGTGTGTGTGTGTGTGTAGAGGTGAGCCTGTTCAGCCCGTTCCTCATCACTGACAAAGTGCTGCTGAGGATCCTCCGACACCCGGACGTCATCCAGGAGCTCAAGTTCAATGAGAACGACAAGCGCTCGCCGCAGCACTTCCTGTACCAGAGGGGCAAACCCGTCGACTGCTTCGTGCTCATCCTGCAGGTGAGCGCACACACGCACGCACGTGTCAGGAAATGTCAGTCCAGCCTGTGGAGGACGAGCGGACGAGCATGTGACCCTCCGACAGAGCAGCCGGCGTCACAGGCTGAGCTCTTTATCCCTGGTCAGTGTCCGTCTGGGGGGGGGGGGGGGGATTAGCGCTGATGCCCGCTCTCGGGGGGGGGGGGGGGGGGGGTATTAGCGCTGATGCCCGCTCTCGACACTTTGACCTTTTAAGACGCGCCTGCCGTAAGGTAATTAAGGGTCTGAGTGAAAAGGGGACATTCATTCTGTCATGCAGAGAATCAGACACGTGGCCGCAAACACTGATGTATACGCAGGTACATGGAGTACTTCATGTAGTCCAAGGTCACGACCAACAATAAGCTCATTCAGACCGTGAGCCTCATACTTGAAATAACCCTAATTATCAGTAACTGTCCCGATGGTGGACAGGCGCCGCTCGAGCTGGATGCTGTTTCCTCATGTTTTATTCACATTCAGCACAGTGAGCGGAAAATACCGCAAAGTAAAAACGTCCTTGGGGTGTCAGCGTGAGGACTGAGCAATGACGACATCAGCGGCGCAACGCCTGTGAGGGGGCGTGGCCTCCACTCTTCGATCCTCTTACGTCAGAGAGGGATTGAAGGGTTAAAGACGAGCAGATGAGAAGAGGCCGTGAGGCCAGACACCAGTTCGAGCTGTCGTTGTCGACACCTGAGGCGTGGATAAAGTGACTGCACACACTCGGCAGGCAACTGGAGCACAGCTGCTCCTGTTCCACCGTGTGTGTGTGTGTGTGTGTGTGTGTGTGTGTGTGTGTGTGGTAGAGAGACACTGAACTCTGTGGGGACAATGTAATATTTATGGGATGGGCTGTAGGAGATGACTCATGGATTTTGTGCAGCACTCTCTCACACACACACACACACACACACACATATACACTCGTGCAGCCTGTGGGATATCAATAGAGCTTTTAAAAATATGTGTGTGTGTGTGTGTGTGTGTGTGTGTGTGTGTGTTTCAGGGCCGAGTGGAGGTGGAAGCTGGAACCGAAAACATGAAGTTTGAAACTGGGCCGTTCTCTTATTATGGAGTCATGGCTCTAAGCACGCCATCGCTGGGTGAGGCATACACACACACACACACACACACACACACACACTGCTAAATTGAGTCAGAGAACAGCTGCAGCCCTTTCACAATAATGTCTTATCAGGTTTGCAGACAAGTCTCAAGCAGTGTTTTATTTTGAAAGGGCTGAGGACCCACTGAGCTCAGAGGAGAAACGAAACATCCAAACAGATGTTTGTGGAGCGTCAGTCAGCTGGACAGCAGCGTGTGTGTGTGTGTGTGTGTGTGTGTGTGTGTGTGTGTGTGTGTGAGAGAGAAAGACCGTGCTGACTGAACCGTGACTCTGCTCCCACCTGGTGGTTGGACCGTTGCTCCTCACTGCGGCCACTGTCCTAACTCTTCTTCCTCTGCTGTCTGAGCCTCCTGTGGATGTGATGCAGCTCCGTGTCTGTGCATATGTCCGACCCCTGACCCCTGACCCTTCCTCATCCCGTGCCACAGTGCAAGAGGAGAATGGATTTTGTGATTTTAAAACCAAACCGAATAAAGCAGCTCTTCTATGTTTCTTTGCCCCCCCCTCAGCCGTCACCCCCCCTCTCTCCCCGTCAGTGGCGTCCCCGCCTCCACGGCGCCTCTCGCTTAAGAGGTTTTCTCTGTTCTCTCGTTTCCCAGGTAAACGCTCGCATGGGTTTCCACTTTCATTATCACCTCGCCATCGCCATTGTTACCTCCGGAGCCCTGGTCCAGCATAGTCATGACCCCTTGACCCCCCCCCCCCTTTTTACCCACTGACCCGCAGTCAGACCTGAGTCCGTCTGACTGCGGCGCCATTTGGTGAAAGGTTTGAGGAATCTGCTTATTTCCCTTCTCTCGCTCTCTCTGAGTCACAGCGGTGCTGCTAAGCTAAGCTAAGCTAACCTTTAGGGCCGAACTCTGACCCCCGAACGGAAATAAGCACGCTTCCCAAAATGGCGCGCTGACGTTCTCGTGTGCAACTCCGGATGACAGCGCCAGCCTCCCTGCCCTAGCCCCGCCCTCCATGACATCACCGCGACCGGCCGACGAGAGGCTCCGGGGTCCCATCGCATGTTTGTCGCCACAGCGCTCGTCTCTGACACTCACGTGTGTGTTCCCACATTCTGCTGTCACGCCATGTCGTCTCCACCTTTTTAAGTGTGTGTGTGTGTGCGTGCATTGCAAAGAAAACAGACTAAACTCAAACAAATTCAGAAAACAACGTCATCAGCGTCACACACGCGTGTTCAGTACGTTACACGTGTGTGTGACGCCGACGCGGACACGTGCTGCGGATCAACGCAATTCTGACCATGATGTCAAATATTCCCGGCTTCCTGTCCCAACCGACCGACCAATCAACACCAAGTAGCAGAATGCTGGTTGTGTTGTATCCTCAGCGTGTGTCAGTTTTCAGAATTTGTTGGGTTTTCTCTTCGGGCGCCACGTGGCCACGCCCTCCTTTCCTTTATCTTCCTTTTCTCATCATTCTCCCAGAGTTCCGCTCTCCGTCGCATGGCGGACACCTGAACCGCTCGGCGTCCCTGAGCTGCACCGAGCGCGCTCCGGAGAGCGGCTCCGTGGGCGGGAGCAGCAGCCAGCTCCCAGGCACGCCGTTCCAGTACATCCCAGACTTCTGCGTGCGCGCGCTCAGTGACCTGCAGTTTGTCAAGGTGAGGCCCTGTCGGACCCGGGGCAGGGGAGGAGGGGCTGGAGTGTGCGCTGGTGGTCTGTCTCTGCGCTAACCTGGAGGCGGGTCCAGGGTGAGCCCCGTCTCTTGCCCAGTGACAGCTGGGATTGGCTCCACCCCCCCACCCCAGTGATGGACGAGTGGTGATGAATGGATGAATGAATATTGTATCTGTTTGTGGACTCCTGGCCTGTGTGCTAACATGGAGGAGGCAGGCTGATTGGCTGTTTTCTGTCCCCTGCAGATCACTCGGGCTCAGTACCAGAACGGTCTCCTGGCGTCCAGACTGGACAGCACGCCTCAGTCTCCAGAGGGCAGCCACGCCCGCCTGGACACGTCCGTCTCTCTGCCGCCCATCACACCGCTGCCGCTGGCCACGCCTCCTGTAAAGCGGCCACCCTCGAACATGCAGCAGACGCCACCGGGCGGCCGCGCCGCCTCCTCTGGCCGCAGGCCAAGCCAGGCTCTGCCCCAGGTCACGCCCCCTCACAGCAACCACGCCCCCCTGTCTGCCCTGAACCCTCACCCCAATCCGCCACCCAAGCCCCAGCAGCAGTCGCCGCCCTCTGCCGGCCCGGGGGAGGCCGGCGAGCAGCAGAACTGCGTGGCGGGCCCCCCCCGCCGGCCCAGCCAGGCGCAGCCCCACCCACACGTCCACACCATCAGTCACATGCAGACCGAAAGCACCATCTGACCGACCGGGCCACCTGAGCGCTCATGTGACGCACTTCCTGTTTGCTTGTTGTTGCCTGCTGACCCCCCCCCCCCCCCCCCCCCCCCCCCCCCCCGGTGCGCGTGTGTGTGTCGATGGTCAGTTCACTCAGTTCACCCCTCCCTCTGCTTTGTTCCTTGGAGCTAAACGTTAGCTTCGGGGCTAATTATTGTTCACTTAACTGCGACTCGGTAATATTCTGGCCCCCCCCCCCCGCCGTCACTGATCTGATCATTTTGAGCCAGTAGCCAGAACAAATAAGACATTAAAGCCAAAACTCTTGGCTGTGGGAAAATCTAAAATGAAAAAAACATTCTTATTTAGCTCACGTTGTTTTTTTTGTAATTTGTGTGAACTAACCCTTTCAGTCATATGTGTACTTTCATTTTATTTTTCCAAAGAGTGAAACTTCCACAAAGCTGTGACGTTAGGGCCGGAGGTTTTCTTGTCGGGGGGTGGGGCGTGTTCGGGACCCGCCCACCGACTACGGCAATATGTTTGGAACTGTTCCGTTTCCAAGATGTGTGATTTTATTTATTTATTTTTTTGCTTAATAACTATTTATTCAGTTTGATTCATCTGCCTTTTTCCGGGGGTCGCGACCCCTCTGCACTCAGAATGTGAACACAGCTGCACTGTGGGCGGAGCCTGCTCCAAGCTCTTCATGTCAGAGGCTCCTCAGAAAAGGCGGCGGCTGCACGTCAGATCTTTTTTTTTGTTCAGTTTTATTTTCTAATTGTTTTATAGAATGAAGATGTTGTTTTGTTTAGTTTTTGAGAAATAACACTTTTGGAAAACACGCTCATTTACTTTCTGTTGAGAGCTACGTGAGAAAATGTTACGTGCACACCTGTACGATGTTACCTTAGCTTAGCATGGACAGCCAGCTGCTATTGCAAAGGTCAGAATAGTTCTTACAGCACGTCTTAGGCTCAACAAACATCAAGGTGCTCAATGTTTATGCTACACAGATGCTAGCATGTTTTGGTTGTTGTCAGAGCGGGAACTGTCAAAAAAAGGTTCCCTTTGATACCCATACAAGGTCAAAACGTGGGTATGACCTTCCTATAATTTCTGGCTCTAACTTCGTATTTAGTGAAACCCTGTGAGCCAAGAACGCAAAGCTAACAGTCTCCTTAACGTGTTGAACTGTTTTTGAACACGCGTGTGTGTGTTTGAGTGGCAGTAAACACCAGCCGGGTCGGCCACGTTCCCGTGGATGAACTCACTGGGAAAAAAAATTGACTCGAAGGATTTCGCTACTATCTAAAAATAGCTTAGCCTAGACTCGGTTAGCTTAGCCTAGCGCAGCAAAAGGGGCTCGGTGCCGGAACGGACGTGGTGTGGCCTCACCTAGCTCTCAAGTAGAAAGCAGGTGTGTTTCCTCACCTGGAGCTCAGCCCAGGGTCAGGGGTCGTGAGCACTTGCGGAGACTCCGATGGACGGCAAAACATTCCACGGCATTTCTGATTCACCCCTGTGACGTCAGCCGCGTCTTTACTGGGGAGCAGATGTGACGGCTCACGTTTCACGCGTGTATGACGTTGCACCTATTCAGCCTGCGTTGGCGAGGACATGTGGACCGATGACTCAGCGAGTGGCGGGCTGAGCCGAGACGTCGAAGCTGCTAGCATGCATCTACCTATATTTTTCCTACGTGACTGTAAAGGCAAACTATTTTGTTGACGATATATAGATAGAGGATATTTATTTGAAAAGATGCAAGTGGACAAACCTGACGTATAAGCTAGCACTGATACGAAAACACTTTAAACTTGTTGGTTCTGTAGCATAAGACTGAAAAAAGAATATTCCAAAGCATTTTTTACATTTTTTTTTTTTTTTCGTTCCATGGGCTGTGGCGTCGTTTCTATTTCCTCTTATATATTAGAAGAAAAGACTGTGTGTGTGTGTGTGTATATATATATATATATTCACCATTAAAGCCCCGAGTCAAGGGCGCAAAGATTTATTTTCTAAGATTAAGATTTTATCTCAAAAGGGATCTCACTGTGCTCAAATGTTAAAAATTGATTAGAGCTTTATGGAGCCAAGTAGGCGAGGGAGGGGGGCACATTCGGTGTCCAAAAGCACATTTTTACCCCAGGACCCCATCCCAGGGGGTTCCGGCCATGGATGGAGAAAACCGTGGACACTGTTGGTTTTTTTTTTTGTTTTGTTTTGTTTTGTTTTTGGGACGCAGTGGACGTAGCCTTGCTGTGCCCTTCTTGGAGACGTGGACCCTGCCTGCTGGTTCACTTGGGTCCTGTGCTGGTTTCCAGCGAAGCCACTGGTTGGCTGTGGGAAATGTGAAATCAAACTGTTCGCGTTTTTTGGTGAAAACGGGCTTCCAGCTGTTTTGTCGCAGCTTCCTTTGGGGTCACGTGACCCTGAAACACTGTGTTCAGTTGTGTAAATACTCAGTTTGACTCATGCATCACAGAGCAATAAATGCTGCACAGAGTTGACCTCATCTGCTCGTCCAGTCTTCATCAGACGCCCCCCCATTCATCCAGAGTCGCTCCTTTTCCCTCTTTTTCCATCCGCTGGACTTCATCCCTGCTGTCGAGGGCTGGAGGAGGGGCAGGGCTTATCAGCGGCGCCTGGCTTGTTGGTTTTTTTTTTCGTCCTGCAGCAGGGTGATGATTAGACCTGCGTGGAGGTTAAATATTTCTGCCACTGGCTTTTTCTTTTCCACACTGTGTATTATTCACCGGTGAAGTGCTGGAGCGATGCAGAAACAAAAAGAAGGAGAGTGAACCAAGACAGGCTCTTTCATCCCTTGTCCTCCATTTGTGGGTTTGAAACAAACCCGAACAGGTTTGGATTCCTTTTGCACACTGAGGAATTCAGTACAGAATCAAGTTGAAATGCAGTGAAATACGCACCACAGTAGTACTTCAAATCGAGGTAGTAGACTGGGATTCCCAAAGAGAAATATCCTTTCTCCAGGATACAAACAGCAGATGGTGATCGGATACATTGACTTGCTGTGATTTTGTTTTGTGTCTTTCATTGTAATGGTGGAGGGAGGGGGGCAGAGGAGGAGGAGGAGGAGCACTCCCAAAACAAACTGTACAAACTATTTTATAGCGAATAAACCTGAGATGTCTTTCTCTACAGAAAACCTGTTTCCTTTGTGCAAACTCTTTGGCTGAAGCTCCGGAGTGGGGGGGGGGGGGGGTAATAATAGTGCTAATATTAGCACTATTATTAAGAACATACCTAAAGGAATGCGTTCCGTCCATCAGGAATGGGGGTCGGGGGGGACCGTGCTTTCAGGGCCGCTGCCGCATGAACTCAGCCTGTGACCTTTCCTGCGGTCGGACTTTGGAACCGCTCCGTTCGAGGAGCAGCAGCCCGGGTCGGCCCGCCTCGCTCCGGCACGGCCCCCGTTGATGAATGACTTGTTATGAAGAGGCAGCACAGAGCTGCGCGTGTTCCGCCGCCTCCTATTGGCTGTGGACAGACACTGCCTCTGATTGGCTGCCTCGGTGGAGGAGGTGGAGCGGTTGAAACCAAAACAATCGAGCACCGGAATGGCGGCGAGGCCCGCTGCGGCGCGCGCATTGGCCTGAGCCAAAATGGCCGCCGAGCAGCCCAGTTGCAGTCACGCCCCCTGTCCCGCTCTCCGGGTGGGCGGGGCTACTGCAGGGCTCAGAGTCACATGATCCGCGCAGAGCCAGGCTGACCAATTCCAATATGGTGGCCAGCTTGGCAGGTCCTCGGTTCCTGTTGATGGTTTTGTTGCTGTGCGGGATCAGGTTCGGCGCCAGCAGCCAGGAAGCTCCGCTGGTCCTGGGGCTGCGACTGGAAGACCCGGCCGGCCCGGTGTGCATGAAGAACCGGATCATATCTGCGCCACAAGGAGCCGCCTTCACGATCCGTCTCTTCGGCGCTGACCTGAATGGAAGCTGGCCGTGGGTGGCGTTCGCGGCCGGGGGAGCCGCCGGGGCGCTCGGGGATGCGCCCGACCCGTGCGGCCAGGAGTCCCGCCGCCGGGAGTCCGCCTTCCAGGTGACGGACGAGTTCGCCCGGGACGAGGAGCACAGCGGGCTGCTGAAGGTGAAGGTGGAGGCGCCGCTGAGGAGCATCTCCGCGGGGGGCGCGTTCCACCACCTGTGCGTGCGCAGCGGCGGGCGGTGGGCGTCCGCGGGCCCGGACAAGCTGCGGGTCAGCGCCGAGGCTCCGGCCGCAGACCACCTCCCGCCGTGGGCTCTGGCGGCGCTGGCGGTGCTGCTGCTGCTGCTGTGCGGGCTGCTGCGGGCGGTGAACCTGAGCCTGCTGTGGCTGGACCCCGTGGAGCTCTACGTCCTCCACAGCTGCGGCTCCGAGGAGGAGAAGCGGGCCGCCAAGCGGCTGGAGCCCGTCCGGAGGAGGGGGAACTTCCTGGTAAGTGTCGGCGTGAGATGGAGGAGGAGGAGGAGGAGGGTGCCGTTCTGCTGCCTGACCCCCCCCCCCTCCTGTCCCGTCCCGTCCCCAGACCTGCTCCCTGCTCTTCCTGTGCGCCCTGGGCCACTCGGCCCTCGGGGTGCTCCTGTACCGGGCGCTGGGCTCCATCGCGTCCGCGGTGTTCGCCAGCGGCTTCCTCGTCTTCCTGCTGGCCGAGCTGGGCCCTCACGTCGTGTGCTCCGGCTACGGCTTCCAGCTGGCCCCGGGGCTGACCTGGCTGGCCCAGGTCTGCATGGTCCTCACCTGTCCCCTGTCCTGTCCCCTGGGCCTGATCCTGGACCTGGGCCTGAGGAGGGACATCAGCACCTGCGGGATCCGGGAGAGGGCCATGGAGATGATCCGCACAAGCACCAATGACCCATACAGGTAGAGCACGATCGCACGCTCGTGCATGTGGGGTCCAGACCATAAGGACTCATGTCTCTCAGTCACCACATTTTATTGACTCCGATCACGGCTCACCTCCCCCCTCAGGAAGAGCAAGTCAAAACCAGCCAGTTAATCAGTTTTCTCCTGCCTCTGGGAGAAGGTTCCCCCCCCCCCCCCCCCCCCCCCCCCCCCCCCCCCCCCCCCCGGGGGGGGGGGTCCCCCCCCCCCCCCCCCGGCTCCGGCCGCTCCACCGGACTGTTAAACCCAACATAAACTTCCACTTTAAAACCAAAACATCACAATGCTGTTTCCTTGCCCTGTGAAGCAAAGTAGTGTCTGACATATTGAGCTGAATATTTCTACCCTAGAGAGAGCCTGACAGGCGTGAGGGCAGTCAGAACGGTTGAGTACGTAACGATTGTAGTAATCTAGTGGTCAACTGCAGCAATGTTCTCAGGTTCTCCCCGTGCTTGCGTCGGGTGGTCCAGGGTTAGCCCCGCCTCTTGCCCAGTGGCAGCTGGGATTGGCTCCACCCCCCTACGACCAAGCGGACGACAAGCGGGTGAAGATGAGCCTTTCAGTTTTTCAGGATTCAGAGCGGTTTGCGGACGTTGTGTTTAAGCCCTGAAACAAACCTCAGGAATGTCCCCGGTCGTCCCCGGTCGTGCTCACGCGTGTGTCTCGTGCCTGAATGCTCTGTCTTGCGTCTCGTGTGTGCAGCGAGTTCGTGAAGGAGGAGTTCAGCCGCGGGACGCTCCGCATCAAGACGGTGGAGGACATCCTGACCCCTCTGAAGGACTGCTTCATGCTGCCCAGCTCGGCCGTGCTCGACTTCTCCACCATGTCCGAGATCATGCAGAGCGGATACACCCGAGTGCCCATCTACGAGGAGGAGAAGTGAGCGAGCGCGACCACTGACTGGTGTTTGGGGAAAGGGCTAAAGTAGAATTCACGTCACACTCACACACACACACTTTTACAAATTACACCGAACCTTTTTTTTGCGGCTATAATTTTTAGACATTTCCAAAGCCATTGTTCGAAATTAAATTGATGACAGCTGTAGACGTCTATCTACTGGTCGGGGGCCAATTGTGGCCCTTGTTCTAATTTCGACTGGCCCGCTGTTACGCGCGGCTGTCAGCGGTGCTGGTGAAGTTACTGTTGTTAGTGTTTTGGTTATTTCCTGTTTTATTTTGGTAAGGCTTTTCTGTTCTTCCTGTGTCTGGAATGTTTGATACTGGTTGTTACTTGCTTTTGACGTGTGTGTGTCTGTCCCAGGTCCAACATTGTGGAAATCCTGTACGTGAAGGACCTGGCGCTGGTGGACCCGGACGACTGCACGCCCATGACGACCATCACCAAGTTCTACAACCACCCGCTGCACTTTGTCTTCAACGACACCAAGCTGGACGCCATGCTGGAGGAGTTCAAGAAAGGTGCGCTCGTATCAAGGAAAAAAAAACGCTGCCGCCGTAACGTTGGTCAGGCCGATCAGCGCTGGCAAAACTATTTTTTTCTCATAAGAACACAGATCACACCCCTTCTGCTTTACTCCTGACTGAGTTCACAGAGTGGACACTCAAAGGTCAAAGGTCAGACGAGAGGTTGCGTTGACTTCTTCCTCTCCCTGCCAGGCAACTCCCACATGGCCATCGTCCAGAAAGTCAACAACGAGGGGGAGGGCGACCCATTCTACGAGGTGCTGGGGCTGGTCACTCTGGAGGACGTCATCGAGGAGATCATCAAGTCGGAGATCCTGGACGAGTCCGACGGTTACTGTAAGTGCACTCCAGCGCCGCCGTCTGATGTTTCGAGTTGGTCTCTGACACCGTTGCCCCGCCCCCTGCAGTGGACAGGAAAGTGAAGCGGCCCCTCCCTCAGCTGGAGATTCCTCTGGAGCCCCGCGGCGCGCACGAGGAGTTTTCTCTCTTCAAGCCTCCTGAAGGCGAGCCCAAGATCCGCACGTCGCCGCAGCTGCTGCTCGCCACGCACCGCTTCCTGTCCAGAGGTTAGTGATCAGGCCTGTCTCCGCCTGCTCCCCTCGCTCGCCGAGTTGGTTTCGTGTTTCAGGTTCATAGTCCTGTGTGTGTGTGAGGGGGGGGGGGGGGGGCTGCAATATGACCCCTCGCCTCTGGAGGTCACTGTGGCGCTATTTTTTAAAGACAAACCTGAGCGACTGAAACAAAAGTGATGTCTTCATTGTGTTCTGTCTCTGACCTTTGACCCCCCTCCCGGCAGAGGTGGAGCACTTCAGCCCTGGACGCATGTCTGAGAAGGTCTTGTTCCACCTCCTCCGTCACCCCAGCGTGAACCAGGAAGTGTACTTTGACCCGAGCAACCGGCTGAGCCCGGGCCACTATCTCTACACCCGCAACCACCCGGTGGACTACTTCATCCTGCTGCTGCAGGTCCGTGAGCCACCGCGGCGGCCGGCGATGGCGGCAGCTGCTGCTCCCGTGGAAACGCGCGTTTCACCGTCGTTCTCCTCCTCAGGGTCGCGTGGAGGTGGAGATCGGAAAAGAGGGGCTGAAGTTTGAAAACGGGGCGTTCACTTACTACGGTGTGTCCGCCCTCACGCTCCCGTCGTCAGGTGAGGTCAAAGGTTGTGGCGGTGGAAGCTGGCGTTCAGACGATTTAATGGTTACTGACTTGTTACACATGATTCAGTCACATCTCTTCGTGCGTGCATGTGTGTGTGTGACCCAACAGTGCACCAGTCCCCAGTGTCAGCACAGCGCCACTCTCCCAGGGATGCCTTCGAGTCGGCGGACGCCACCAGCCCGTCCAGTTATTGTCCCGACTACACCGTCCGAGCACTCACTGACCTGCAGCTCATACGGGTGTGTATTTCTCTGTGTGTGTGTGATCAATAGAACATGGTATTTTGAAGGCGTGTTTAAGCGTTACCATAGTGACCAGAGAGCGTGGCGGGCACAGAAAATGCCGGCACCTGAATGTGTCATCTGACATGAAACGGGTCTGTAGCGATAAGGTCGACGCGACGTCCTCTGGTGTCCGCCCCTGCCGCGTGTAGACGTGGCAGAAACGCTCTCCTTCCGAGCGGAATAACGGTGAGCTGTCTGTGACCGCCCCCCCCCCCCCCCACAGGTGACACGCCTCCAATACCTGAACGCCCTGATGGCGTCCCGCGTTGGCCAGAGTCCCGCCCCTCCTGAGATCAAGATCCTGCCCAACAGTCAGACCAAGCTGCTGAACGACCGGAACGCCATGCAAGGTAGCGTCACGTGACACCACCCCCCCCCCCCGGCACCCCCCCCCCCCCCCGGCAGATCTGCGAGGTCACGTTCTCGCTGGTGTGTGCGTGATTTGCCTTCAGCTGAACTAAAACGATCTTCTCTCTCTCTCTCTCTGTTTTCCTGCTCGCCGTGCGTCCTCTGTCCTCTGGCTCGTCCAGAGTTCCCTGTGAACTTTTCATTCTTTGACACCATTGCGAACTACTGTTAGCACTTTGTCTTTGCATGACACACACACACACACACACACACTCTCCTCCCTCCCGTCCTCCCACCTCTGCTCTCTCATCTCATAACACTTGAGGGTGTGTGTGTCTCGCGTCCTCTGGCGTCCATGTGGGACATCTTGTTAGACTGCCGCGAGCAGGCTGGGGGGAAAAAGTGACCCCCATTAATTCTGTGAAAATTCTTTAATGTTTAATTTTATTATTATTATTATTATTAATAATAATCTTTAATTAAAGGAAAAATGTAGTGAACTGTTAATTATTAAAACTCTTAAACTTAAAATGTCCAGCTATAATTCTCATGGAATCAAAAGATAAATCACCTTAAATTCAATAAATCTCTTAGATCTATTCTATCTAGTTCTATTTTAGATTTAGTGTCAGTTAGTGACTCGTCTGGTTCCTTCCCATCAAAGGCAACTTCAAAGGCGATGTCTTTCACATGTCACACATGTCCCCCCTGAGGACGCGTTGCATCATCGCCCCCCCTTGGACACAGAGACGGCACAAGGCTGCACAACGGCGTTCAAACACGAAATCGGCGACACGAAATCCAAAATGGAGGTCGACACGGCGAGTTGCCACCAACGCTGGCGCGCGCCGCTCTCACTGTTTGATTCTGGAAAAAAACTTCAACTTCAAAACTTTTCCTCTGGTTTGACTCAAGCTCTCGATGGTTCGTCTCTCTTGTGCCGCCTTCTTGGTCATCTGTCGCCGCAGCGTGTTTTTGCCCCACCCCCCACCCCACTCGCCCCTCCCACTCACCCCACGCTCTCTTGTCATTGGTCGCCTTCCACAGGTGGGAGTAGCGCTCCAGAAAGCTCCACAGAAGACGAGGCTCATGGGTAGTTCTATACATATATATATATGTATATGTATGGCTGGAAAGCAGTTTTTGGACACGACTGGACAAAGACTGATAATACTTTTTTTGTGTTGTGTCACTTAAGTTGTTATTCGATGCTTTTTATGTTTGATACACTTTATTTTCATTTCTTTAAAATTTCCATTCCTCGTCTTTTTCCCCGCTGGGTGCCAAAGCTTCACATGCGAGTTAGCGTGCGCGCATTTTTGTGTGTGTGTGTGTGGGGGGGGGGGGGACCATGGCGACGACCGTGGGCACAGAAACGCTGGTTGCGGCCGAGGCGTCACGTGGTTGTCTATGGATTTTAAATATAAATCGACTTTGGAGGAAATGTTACGGACTGAAATATTCCAATTTGAACTGATGTTAAGTTTCTAGAATAACGACGGAGACAAAACAATTCAAACCGTAGAGTTTTTTGTTCAGCCAATGGTTTGTTTATAAAACATCTTTAACATTTGAACAATCCTTAAATCAACCGAAATGTCAAAAAAGTAATTGATTTAAAAACTTTGCAAATGTTGTTATTTCTCATATCATATTTGTCAAATTTCTTTTGAATTTGTGCTGGTAGTAAAAAAACAAACAAACTCCAGAACCGACATGGCCACGCAGTAATATTAATATTTGCAGCTGTACTCTTGGTAACTCTTGGTCAGACTTTGCCTGAGGTCCCTCGCAGTATTTAGAGGGTGCTGTGGACTTGAGGCACGGTCCAGGACCCGTCCCCTCCTGACGTCCAGAGCGAGGACACCGCTCGTTAACACTGAAGCACCTCGTTTATCGTCCTGTCCGTTTGTTGACATTCCATGTGGCTGTGACGTCAGCAGGGGCCTGATCTCCAGCACGCACACACACGCCCTAAGCTTTTGTCACTGTGTGTGCGTTCCTGATGAAGACACACAATGAGGCATTTCCAGCCGTTCAGACGAACCGCTGCTTTTATATTTCGGGCTTTTTTACAAATGCATTTTAATGAAATACTCACAAGCCATGAGGCCCTTCCTACACTGCAAAAAAACGCAGTAAAAGTTGACTGTGTGTTGGTGAAGAACTGCTTTCCTTGTTCTAATTTTGACTGGCCCACTGTTACGCACAGCAGTGCTGGTGAAGTTAATGTTCGTGTTTTGGTCACCCCCCCCCCCCCCACACACACACGCACACAGACGCACACAGGTGAAGTTAATGTTCGTGTTTTGGTCCCCCCCCCCCCCCCCACACACACACGCACACAGACGCACACACACATTCATCACCTCGCCAAATCTGGCCCTCTTGGACACGCCCCTGCTCTAAGGTAATAACTGATCAATATATAACAGGCACTTCCTGTGTCCTGGGAGGAATTCAATGAGGATTCAATCATCAATTAGTTTGTTGATTCATTTGAACGCTGCTTCCTGTTTCTCCCATGTTGACGTCTGCATGAGGGGTCAGGACACATGGAGCACTTTGTTTAGAGGCTGGATAAAAGCGGAACATTCCCATGATGCCTTTCAATAGAAAACAGGCAACATATTGAGCCAAGTCTGATATTTTAGCGGTGTCCCTGCCACCGGGCGAAACAGGAAGTGTAGCGCTGAAGCAGATCGATGATGAAAGTAGCGTGTTTGTGTCGCCGCGTGACTCGTGAGTGTCATATTAAAATACGCAGCAGCGGTTACGTTACCACCTCGTTAAACCTTTGATTCCATGTTTGAGTCTGTCAGTGTTGCCACTCCAGCATTTTGCCACAATTTGTTAGTTTTTTTCTGATTCTGAGTAAATATTTTTCAGGAGCTGTTGATTTTATTGTTGCATTAAGTCCACTTGTATGTATCTAAATACTGGACGTGGAAATGATGATGATGATGATGATGATGATTACTTTGTGCTTCTTATCCTGATGAACACAGGTGTGATGATATATATATATATATATATATATATGTCATATAATATGACTGCTTGGACAGTAGTTTATAGGTGAGCCAATCTCAGTTCTTCAGGTACAATAATAAGTTGTGGAGAACTAAACGTGTAAATCAGTTGATTTGTAGAGGGTTGGAAATGCTGACTCCGATGCATTTAACACTTAAAGTTTCTTAGGAAATAAAGTCGATCTTGTTCTAAATGAACATTTGTGTGTTTGTTGAAGACCTCATCAGGAGCAGACTTGACTGAACGCTCACAGAATCTGTGTTGAACTGTCATGAAAACTCAAAAGGTTTTAGTTGTTGACAGTAAAAAAAAAACCCAAAAACATGTAAATACACAGTGTTAATATATAAAGGGCCCGTTCTATGATCTTGAGCCGTCTCTCTCACAATATTAATCCAGACCTTTTTTCAAGTTTCTGTTTTACTTTAAAAATTAAAATACAGAGTATTTTTGCTGTTAGGATGTCATTTCCTGTATAATAAATAATATATATAAACAGTGACGTCAGTTCCTGTTCTGGACTCTCACACTGAACTGAGATCAGCTTCTACGATCACACATCGGCTCATTGGGGCCCCGCCCTCCTCCACTGCAAGCAGGAAGCTCCGCCCCCGGAGCCGGTCACGGTGGTCACGTGTCGGTGATTAGCTAATGACGGGGGCCTTATAAAGAGAACGCGGAGCGACGCTCGCTAATGTCTCGCGCGCTCACGTCACGAGGAGGCAGCACGGACCCGGAAAAGAGACGGAACAGGAGACGGAGAGAACGTGAGAAGGCGTGACGTCACACGCTCGAAGGCAACCGGCTGCCCGCCCGCCACGATGGCCGCGCACGCGGCGGATCTTGCGGTTTTGCGTTGTTTTGTTTTGAACGTTCAAAGTGATTTTATTTCCATGTTTTTGTCGCGTCGTCGACGGGTCGACCACATCCAGCCTGACGCCGCCTGCTCAGAGGTGAGTCACGTGTTTCTACAGCGCGGGGACCGGGCGGCCCCCACTTCCGGGTTCGAGTGGGCCGCTCCATTCCCGCTTAAAAATGTCCCGCACTGCGGACTGACGCAAACTAAACTCCGCTTCGCATGAGCGGAACTCTGTATTCATTCCGTGCAGTGGTCACGTGACAGAACCATGATTAAAATTCATCGCTAACCAATAGGTTGATGGTGCGGTGGTTACGTCACGTGGGGTCACATGTTCAGGTTGTCAACAAACTGTTTAACTCTGGCAGCAACAGAACAGATGAAAGATAAATGACAACAAGATGAAATGAAGACAAGTAATTCACACAAACTGACTTGATGTGATGCCTTTATGAACTGAATCTTTTGTCACAGACTCGTGGACACAGCGGGGTGCAATGTCACACAGAACCTGGACTCTGAAGAAAAGGTGATTACAAACATTGCATTGTTTGTAGGGTAAGATGATAGATAAATAAAAATAAATAGGCACTCTGTTTATTAAGTATTATCTAGCAAAAAAGTATCTGTATTAAAGAGAATGTTTTTAATTTAAATTTGGCCTTTTTTGTCTTTCAGGTCAATCTTCAGGGAGATCTTCAAATTAGTAGGACCCACCTTTTTTTTTTTTTTTTCTTATTCCTGGTGGCTCCTATGCCACCTCCTCTCATGGCACCTGAGAGGAGGTGCTGTGGTGCATTGGTGTGAAGCTCAGGGCTTTGAAACGGCTTCGATTGGTTAATGAGCTAACTAACTTTCCCTTTTAGGTTTATCAACGTTGGGTGAGTAAATAATTTTAAATTATTCTCAAATGTTAGTGTCTTTAGACCAGGTTAGATTTTTTTTTTCAGAGCAGGGGAATAAAACTTGTGTGTCTTTAATTGAAATTCAAATAATGACTGAACACTGCACAGGTGAGGTGGCGAGCTGAGCCCAGCGCTTTAGCTTCCACTGTTTGTATGGAAATGAAAATAAAAGACTGTTTCCACCCTAATCATTGCTCCATTTATTGATAATAAATTTTCAAATTAAAACCTTAAATCCAATCTTCCTTAAACTAGTTTTTTGTCTGACATTTAATGTCAAAGTAAATTATTCAAATTAAATGTATTAATCTAGCCTTAAATCAGTGTAAACAACTCAGACTATAAATCACTGGACTGGGTCAGTCCCACTCGCTTTTGTTAGCGGCTCATTTTCCGTCCATCGGCTGCTCCAGCTCCAGACATGAGATGCTTTGGATCTAACTCGTCACTAAGTGGTTTTTCTTGCTCGACTAACCTGGTTTTCCCCCTGGCTGCCATCAAGGCATTTCTCATTGAAGAAGACGTCCACCTGGCGCTGCGTCGTTTCCAAATAGTTGATTGCGCGTCCGTTAAAGATGGGAGACGGGACTGGTTACTGTGGTTAGGGTTGGTTTTTGTGTCTAGATCAGTGTTTTTCAACCGCTGTGAGATATTGTCAGGTGTGCCGTGGGAACAATTTGTGTGCCTGTGCGGTCTCGCGCCTGGCAGAGTAATCATGTAGTACTCTTCCATACCAGTAGGTGGCAGCAGCAGCAGATAGCTAATTGCCTTGTGCTTGGAGACAAGCGAATTAGCGACGCTGACGTGATCATTACGCACTGTTTTTACACCTCAAAGCCCTCGTAGCCAAGACTTTAGCAGCAGACCTCGTTCCTGTGTTGGATGACGATGCTGTGCGCATAGTCAACTTTGTGAAGTCACGACCTGTGAAAAGTCTCATATTTGCAGCTTTGTGTGAGGACATGGGAGCGGAGCATAAAGCCTTGCTGTTTCATCCGGAGGTCCGATGGTTGTCGCACGGTTCGGTGCTGGCCCGTGTGTATGAGCTGCGAGAGGAACTTAAAGTGTTTCTGACAAATGAGGGGTCCGATTACGCAAAGCTACTTGCAAGTGATGAGTGGTGAACTGAATGCACGAATGCAAAGCTATTGACTAGCTTGACTGCTGTAAAAACTAAAAACAGAGAGAGACTGAGAGCTGTGGAGGAAGAGCTGTGTGTGTGTCTTTCATCGATTCCTGCCAGGATACCAGCTCTGTGTTCATCCAAACAGGCCCAGGTTTCACACTGAGTGAATAAATATGAATGATTATAAAATACTTTTTTCTTTGTGTTTATTTGATATCTATTCAAGATGTTACAATATAATGTCATTCTTCAATGTTAAAAAATGCTTATATTAACAATATAACACTTATATTGTTAATATAAGCTTTTTTTCACATTTTCAGCTGGTGGTGTGCTGCGGGATTTTTTTCAATGAAAGAAATGTGCCTTGGCCCGAGAAAGGTTGAAAAACACTGATCTAGATGGGGCTCTGTCTTTGTTTTGGTGCCCCCTCCTGTTAGGTTCACTTTTCACAAATTCAACCCCCCAGCACACACACACATACATCCAACATTTCCATAATCAGACCAATTTCAATATTTTCAAGATGAATTTCAACATTGTTTCAATTTTTTTGATGTATTCCATTGGGGGGGGAAGCCAGCCGCCCCCCTGTCAGTTACGTCCTCCACGGAAAATCAACTCAAATGTTGTGTTACGCTTGTGTTGTTTTGTTTCATGTGTTACAGTTGGGATGATGGAGGCCAGGATGGAGCCACACCCCTGACGATGACGGCGGCCAGGATGGAGAGCCAAATTATTGTCAATTGAAATACAAAAGTTTTGAATTTTTAAAATTTTAATATTTTTTTTCTTCCACTTCCTGTGGTCAAAGGCTGTCAAAGTATGCCATGCCCCCCCCCCCCCCCCCCCCACACACACACACACACTTTCACCTCGCCCATCTGGCCCTCTTGGACACGGCCCTGACCTACATTATACATCCTCCCCTCATGCATGTATGCTGCTGCTTTCCTTGTTTCCTTTTTATATATTATAATATATTTTCGGATGAACGGCCCCTTTGCAACTTACCCTGTCCCCTAAATGATGTGTCTGTGCTGTGGGAGGGGCCACAGAGCTGCTGATCAAATGTCGGTTCTATAAAGTATGCCCCCCCCAGGTCTGCTGTGTTGTGTAGTATTGTACCATATATCATCTATAGAGTCTTAACTGTGTTTGTAGCACAACCTCTGGTGTCAGGCCTCTGACGCACCTGCTTTCGGTTCACTTGCATCAGCTGTTTTCTTCGCTGTGCGCTGAAGTCGGACTTTCCGTGTGGTTTGCAGCAGGGGGTCGAGAGGTGGCTGTAGTGGAAATGCCAGCGTGAGCGGCGGGCTGGTTCTGATTTGAGTGTTTAAATGAACCAAGAACGCGCGGCGGCGTCACATGACAACTAAAGGCAGTAACACGAAAAATCCAAATAAAATACAGAGGCCAAAGAAAACGCTAAAACATGGAAGCAAATTGTGAAGATTTAAGAAATGATTGAAGTGTGACCATTTTTCCACCTGAGGGGGTCAATGACTGTGCGGTGTCCCTCAGGGCCGCGCATGGCACTGATCGACAGGTGAACCGGCTGGCAGCCATTGAGGAGAAGCACGGGTCGCAGGGGACCGGTGGAAAGTTTTGTCTCTGATGATGGCATTAGCATCTCGGCAGCTCTCGCTCTCTCCTGTGGCCGGCAGCAGGAAACTGAGGGGGGGGGGATTTCCCTTCTTGCTCATTACTGGCTGACGCAGCAACAAAAGCACCCAGGAGCGTGGGGGGGGGGGGATTCCACTCTGTGAAATGAAGAGTTTCTTGCAGAGCTCTGCAGGTGAGGGGGCGTGGTCGCCAGGGGCATGTCTGGGATAAGACAGGATGTCGGGCCCTCTGAAGGTGAGGAGGCTCAGGCTCGACTCCAGTCAGACATTTGCCAGAGCCTCCTCTCCTCGGCAAATTTTCCATAACACTATCCGCCCCCCCGCCCAGTTAGTGCTACTGTAGGTCAAGAAAGACACATGCACCTTTTTTTCTTCCACTTTATGTTCTTTCCTTCTCCCCTGTGCTTCGTGGATTCAAGGTCCAACGATTTGTTCTTTTATTTTTTTTATTTTTTTCATGGGTCTTTGTTTTTATTGTTAAAAAAAAAAAATTAGAAAGTGTCTTTTTTTTTTTTTTTAAACCTATGCAAACAAAACATCTTAAAGAAGCTGTTGGTGTCCGATCATTCGTGAGTTGGACGATCCGTGGTCAGACTGAACCGAGTGTTTGGCCACTGATTGCTTGTTGTTGATTCATAGTTTGTTGACAGTAAAAACTGTCCACGTGACGCCTGACCCTTCTTTCAGCCGCACGACAGCTCAAGTCAATGACGGCAACTCGTTAAATTATTCAACAATAACAACTCAAAACATTGTTGGATAAAAAGCAACAGAATGGTGTGTGTGTGTGTGTGTGTGTGTGTGTGTGTGTGTGTGTGTGTGTG